>JBBPBX010032327.1:0-15220 GCA_038048925.1 Garcialebias charrua | reverse complement strand
TCTCTTACCCCCCTGCTTGCCTGGCGGACATTATGGGGGTGGGCCGTCAGGGGGTGTGGGGGGGTTCAGGGCTTGCGGGTTCGCCGTGGGCGGGGCTGGCAGTGCGTTCCCCCTGGGGCTGCTATTTCAAACTATAGGGCCAACTCAAGTTATCTCAAATTTTTGACTTAGTATCTCAAATTTTTGACTTAGTATCTCAAATTTTTGACTTAGTATCTCAAATTTTTGACTTAGTATCTCAAAATTTTGACTTAGTATCTCAAAACTTTGAGATAGTATCTCAAAATTTTGACTTAGTATCTCAAATTTTTGAGATAGTATCTCAAAAATTTGACTTAGTATCTCAAAATTTTGAGATAATTTCTGCAATTTTTTTTAATAGACTGGCGGAAATGGGCTTCCATAGTGAAGGGAGCACAGGTGCAAATAAAAGGAAAAAAGAGTGGAGGGAAAATAAAGCCCCCAGTATAGCTCCACGTTAATCCGAGCGCCGCTGCACGCCGCTGCACGCCGCTGCACGCCGTGTGTACTTGGTTGTGTTTGGGGCTGTATGAAAGCTGTGGTGAGTGGTGGCTGAGTGGGGCGTGGTGTCTGTATTAAGGCAGCGGGGGTGGCATCTTCTCTCTCCTGAAGATCTAAATTTCTATTTAAAAGGTTCAGCATTTCATCTTTGACCTGTGCTCTCCTGTGTCTTTTCAGTTTACTTAGCAGTGGGACTAAGCTCATTAAAGAATAATATGCCTCATCAGCAGTATCACTGGGTACAAATGGTCTGGCCGGATCCTGCAGGATTGACACAAGCCGGTCACCAATGTCAGGACCTCGTGTGTGTGTCTTCTACTGTGGGTTTTTGGCCGATGAGCAGTAGTTGACCCCCGCACTGGGCTGCGTGCACGGGCCCCTTCTCTCTCTGTGGATGTTGTTGGAGCCACGAGAGAGGGAGCAGGTGATGGAGTTGCTCGCATCACTGGGGTTGCTGAACGTTCACCTTGTTCACTCATAGGAGATGGTTGGTCCTCCTCTGTCTCCAACAGTGATGCAACTGCCAAGTTGCTTCTGGAACTATTTGAGGAACAATGTGTTCATATAAATAAGAAAAACACAAAGGTTACTCCTAATTTTAGAAGTGTTTCAGTTTAGTTGTGTTACACAAATAATTTAAGCTTTGTGAGTAGTCACAATGTATGGATAAACTAACCTTCTGGGTAGCAGGTACGGGATAAGGAAATACATAATTTTTTCATATTTCCATTCCTTTCCCGTTCCTCCGGAAGATCCACTTGGCAAGTTAGACTTTTTACGTTTTTTCACGTAGCTGTCTCTCAGCGATCGCCATTTAGTTTTGCATTGTTCAGCTGAAAAACATTAAGAAAATCATAATTAATATTTGTGCTTTTTTTTTTTTGTTATCCCACAGTTATTTGGCCTCCGGAGATTCCTTCGTCAGTCTGGCTTTCAGTTATCGTCTTGGACATGCAACAGTGAGAAACTCTGTTCACATGGTCTGTGCTGCCATTGAGAAGGGGATGATGGGACAATATCTGCCTCCCCCAACTGAGGACACATGGAAAGAAGTGGCTGAGGGCTTCTGGGAGAGGTGGAATTTTCCAAATTGTTTGGGGGCACTGGATGGCAAACACATCCACATCCAAGCACCACCACACTCTGGAAGCCAGTACTTTAACTACAAAAAAACATTTTCTATTGTTCTTTTAGCACTGGTGGATGCACAATACAGATTTCGTGTGATACAAGTGGGGGACTTTGGAAGAACCAGTGATGGAGGTATTTATGCTGGTTCAGCCTTGGGGATTGGAATGGAGAGAGGGACACTTAATGTCCCTCCCAATGCCCCACTCCCTGGTGCTGATGCAGCAGTTAATGTGCCCTATGTGATGGTTGGTGATGCTGCTTTCCCTCTGAGGCCATATTTGATGAGACCATACCCAGGCCTCAATCTAACACACAGAAAAAGGATCTTCAATTACCGGCTGTCAAGAGCACGAATGGTAGTTGAAAATGCCTTTGGCATTTTGGCCTCTAGATGGAGAATTCTTTACCGCAGAATAAACTTGCATCCTGCAAATGTTGACACTGTTGTTGCAGCTGCCTGCATTTTGCACAACTTTCTGCTTTCACCATCAGAAAATCAGCAAATGCTGGATGATGCAGAGCATCATGGCAGACATATGGTGCCAGCGAGGCGCATGGGAGGAAACCGTGCTTCAAGAGAGGCCTGCAACATCAGGGAGATGTTTTGTGACTTTTTTCACTCCCCTCAAGGCAGTGTTGGGTGGCAGGACAGGATGGTGTAGGTGGAAAAATCACTGAGTTGGACAAGTGATGCTGTGTAAATAATGTGAATAAATACAGTGTGTTTGCATGTCTTGTTTTTGTAAATAAAAATTTATACCCTGTTTTGGTACATTTTATTTCAGTATCTTTCTTTTACAAGAAGAAAACTGGTACAATTGCATTTAGTCCCACAAATCAGGGCAGTTCACAACTGTCTCCACCTATCAATTTGCATACAGTAGTGCTTTGAACTTCCCCCACAGTGGAGAAGAAAGTTACTTTGCATGGGGAAAAAAAAGAGTTTTTATAGTAGAATACAAAACCTTTTGTTACTTTTTTAGTTACTAAATAATACTCCTTGTTGTAATAAAAAAATAACTGTTACATTAAAATACATAGGCTACACAAATATAAATAAGTTGTTTAATACTGTATCATAAACTTTAAAAAAGGTGTTTACTTACCAGACACTCCCAAAACTTTGGAAATTTCTGCCCATGCTTTATCTTTTCTTTATAATGAGGATGACTGGTGTCATATAAGATAGTGTACTTCTCAACTTCCAAAATAAGTCTCTCCTCATCCATTGTTGCGTCTGCCTTGATCTTCTCTCAAATGAGCGACAGGACATGGTTTGAGCGACAGGAAGTCATTTATTACATTTCAGAATAAAATATTTTTTATTAATTTTTTTCTTGTATTGCGTTTCTTGTATTGCGTTTGTAGTTGTAGTCATTAAATGATAGTTTGACAGCATTTTTGTACAAATAAATCCGTATAGAGCTAGGATTAAGTCCGCCCGTGGTGATTTTATTTTGTAAATACGGAAGTTGTGCTCGTTCCTTTTCCTGTTGGTGCGACGTAATCTTCAAAAGTTGACTCCGGCACAGCTCCGGCGTCCGGCAGAAATAGAAAAATTTCTAATTTTGACGGACTGCCGTCCGCTCTCCGCAGCTCGCCGCCGCCGTGCGGAGCCAGTGTAAATTCTGTCATTGATTATAATGGGTGCGTATTTGCTGCGGAGGTCGGACCGGAGCGGGGCGGAGCTGCAACGCGTGTGGTGTATTTTTGGCGTTAGGCCAGTAGAATCTGTTACGTATCAGCTCCTACGTCTTTTCCACTCCAAGATGACCCGACTCATCGTGTAGGGACTTGAGTACCATGGGAACATGTTTTCTGGGTAGAACCAGCTGCAGTACTTCTGTACTAGGTGGTTTATTAATCTTTCTGTGGAGCAATCCATCCACCAACACAAGCTTACTCGCCTCTCTGTGCAGACAAATGGCTCCATGGTCAGTACACTTTTCAGATGAGAATGTTGGCCCTTCATTTAAAGATTTTTTGACCAGTGAAATCATTGGGTCGTGGTCTTGCGCCATAATCAGATCTGCTCGGCTGATCTGGGTTAAACAACCAAGATCCAGTCGGGTTGGAAACACATAGCATTCTGGCATGGCAGTGGGAGGGACACATAGAGATTCTGCACAGCTAACTGATTCAGTAGACTGGTCTCTGGATACCTGCTTGCAGAGGGCTCTAACATTGTCAGGTGTTAAACTCTTGAACTCATCTCTGTCATCAGGAACAGGGTTTCGCGATAACGCGTCTGCATCAGTGTTGTTAGAACCTGGTCGATACTGCAGAGTAAAGTTGTAGGTGGAAAGAGCTGCGAGCCAGCGATGACCTGTGGCATTCAGTTTGGCAGTGGTGAGTATATATGTAAGGGGGTTGTTATCTGTCCTTACAACAAACTCTGCACCATACAGGTAATCGTGGAATTTATCTACCACAGCCCACTTGAGTCCCAGAAACTCTAGCTGATGCACTGGATAGTTTTTTTCAGAAGAACTGAGCTTTCTGCTGGCAAAAGCGACCGGCCTCAGTCCTTCAGGATGCTCTTGGTTTAGCACCGCCCCCAAACCATGAAAACTAGCATCTATGTGCAGTACATAGGGCTTTGATGGATCAGCGAACGCTAACACCGGCGCTTGGGTGAGGCATTTTAGGATCTGTTGGAAAGCCTCTGTACATCTCCCATCCCATCTTTCTCCAAAAGGTTCACTGACTTTATAGTAGGTTTTCCCAGGAGACTTTGCGGATTTCCACTTCTTTTGAGTTGGCGGATATCCTTTACACAGTTCAGTTAGTGGTCTAACGATAATTGAATAGTTTTTGATGAAACGGCGATAATATCCACAAAATCCTAGAAAGGACTGGAGTGATGGAAGGTCAGTGGGTTCTTTCCAGTGGGCAACTGCCTCCACCTTGCTGGGATCTGTAGCAATGCCTCGTTCTGACACTACGTGTCCAACGTATGTCACTTGGGGTCTGCAAAACTGGCATTTATCAAGTGACAGTTTCAATCCAATTTCGCCTAAACGGTCAATGACTTTGAGGAGTCTTTGCTCATGCTCCACCAAAGTTTTCCCAAAAACAATCAGGTCATCAAGATATACAATAACCTCCAGCATGTGCATGTCCCCAACGGCCTTTTCCATGAGCCGCTGGAATGTTGAGGGAGCACCAGTTATTCCCTGAGGCATCCTTTCGAACTGGAAAAATCCCAGAGGACAGATGAAAGCGGTTTTTTCTTTATCCTCTTCAGCCATCGGAATCTGGTAATATCCGCTCCTTAAATCCAACACTGAGAACCATCTACTTCCAGACAAACAATCCAGAGCATCATCGATGCGTGGCACTGTGTACTGATCGGGAATGGTTCTGCGGTTCAGTGTACGATAATCAACACACATGCGAATGTGTCCATTTTTCTTTCGTGCTAGCACAATAGGTGAGGCATAAGGACTTCTGGATTCTTTGATTATCCCAGCTGCTACAAGTCCCTGGAGATGGCGACGAAGGTCCTCTACATCAGCAGGTGCTATACGCCGTGACCGCTCTCTGAACGGGGTGTCATCCGTTAGCCTTATATGGTGTTCCACCCCAGATGCTAATCCCACGTCCCACTCCTCAGTTGAGAAAACATGGGATCGTTCAGAGAGTTTTTTCCTCAGTCTGTCTTTCCACTCCGTTGGGATAGAAGGGTCTTCAAAATTAAATTGTGAAGGATCAAGTTTTTTATGACTTTGTGTCTTGGTGTTTGAGATCTCAGTCACTGTGTCAGCCACATAAAGATGAGCTACTACTGTGCCGATGGGTATGCCAGTTTCTTTCAGAGACTCGTTGCGCATGAACACCAAAAACTTGTCTGTATCCAACGTCTTGGAGAATAGAACTGTGGGCTGCACAAACAGACTTGGTGGGAGTGCATGTGAAGCTGCACGCTCAGAGATGAGAATGAGAAGGAATTCGAGGTCACGTGACCCGGACCAATATGGACGCTTAGAAGTTTGCTCTGCCCCAGGACTCTACTAATTTTCCGATTTTCTACCTCTGACACTTAGATTTTGTAAGACATCGAAGATGCCGAAGCCACAACGAGACAAGGAATTTCCTATCTTTACATCGACGGGCAAAACAAGAGCCGCTCAACAGAAAAAACCAGAGGCTAGCGAGGCAGAGCTAGCTGTTGCTAGCCCACCGGAGCTAGCGTCTGCAAACCAAACTACCATGGAGCAGATTTTGGCCAAATTAAAATCTGTGTCTTCCAGGGTAAATGGAATGGATGAAAAGGTTGGCGCCCGTCTCGATGGCATTGATGGCACTCTGAGTGAGATAAAAGTATCCATTACCTCTGTGGAGGACTCCCTCTCGTCTTTGGCCAGTCGAGCGTCACAGCTGGAGAAGCGCGTAGAGGAGGCTGAGGAAAGGATTTCTGCTGCGGAGGACCGCTCGGAGGACCACAGCTCTCGTTTAGCCTCCATGGAAAAGACGGTGGAGCGTCTCTTGCTGAAAGTGGATGATTTGGAGAACCGTGGTCGCCGCAAGAACGTGAAGATCATCAATCTTCCCGAAGGGACGGAGGGTTCTGTCCCCTTGGTGGATTTCCTCCAGTCAACTCTTCCAGCTCTGGTTGGTCTTCCTCCCGACTTCCCTTCACTGGAGATCGAGCGGGCCCACCGGGCTCTGGCCCCCACCCCCGACCAGGGCAAGCCTCCGAGGAGTGTGCTGGTTCGGTTTGTGAAATTTTCACAGCGGGAGGCTGTTCTTAGAGCTGCTTTGAAGAAACGGGATATCCAACATGGCGGCTCCCAGCTGCGCTTCTACCCCGATTTGTCCTCCGAGGTCCTGCGTAAACGACGTGAGTTTGACACCGTGAGGAGAGCGCTGGCTCAGCTTAATAAGTACCGTGGATTCGCTTATCCAGCTCGCCTCCGGTGTCTGCATGAGGGTCGGATTCGCCTTTTTGACACTCCGGAGTCGGCTACTTTGTTTCTGGACTCGATTAAGTAAGGTAACTTTTCGTTCTCTATTGCTTTTCCTGTTCTTGATGACGAAGTAGAAAGTCGGACATCTTGCTCAGTTCTCTCTGACTATTCCATCTTTTTCACATTAAGTTCTGGACTATGAAAACATGTTTAAACAAAGAATCATTTCATTTCATACATTTTAGGGTGCGTTGGACTATATTATGGCATTTAAATGCTCTCTCTTTTTTCTATTATAGAGACTGGACACAGAAAAATAATTTCATTTTATTTCATACATTTTAGGGCGTGTCGAACTATATTATAGCATTTAAATGCTTTCTGTTCTATTGCAGAGACTGGAAGCGAATAGAGATAAGGCAATGCGTGCTGGTACTGGACTTTTTTTCGCTTACCCATGCATCATTATTTCACTTTATTAATATTTCTATATTTTTGTACACATCTTATTTTCCTAGTTTTTTATTTAATGTAGAGAGGACTGTAGGTGGTTAATATTTATCCTGGGGCATTGATGCGGTTTTTGGGTGTCCTGTTTGTTTCTGTGATCACACTGTTTAGATATAGCTTTGTTAAGTTAAACTTAGGTTTTATAGTGACTTCTTTTGGGATACCCTGATGCATGCTCAATAATCCAGGTAGAAAAGACGAAACGTTTCTACAATTTTTGCTTTGTTTTGTTTTTTTGTTTTTTGAATGTCCAGAGGACCAGACTTAGCTTTTTTAGATTCTTTTGGGATGTTTTTTTCCTGCCAATTGGGGGCAGGATGTGGGTGGGTATGTGCTGTTTGTCATGGGTTTTTGTCTTGTTTTGTTTGTAGCTGCTCCACAATAATTCTGGTTTTCTCCCCTTCATGTCTCCTTTTGGTCTCAGTACTTCATCCATTTTCTTTTAATATCATTTATTGTACGTTAAGTCAGTATGCCTCGGCCACTTAGTCTCATTTCCTGGAATGTCCAGGGACTAGGTCATGTAATTAAGAGGAAGAAAATTTTGACTTTTTAAAAAAAACAGCAAGTTGATATTGCACTCCTCCAGGAGACTAGGCTATCTGATATGGAACATCTAAAACTAAAAAGAGATTGGGTGGGCAATGTTTATTTTTCTTCTCACCCGCAGAACAAAAAGGGCTCAGCCATCCTCATTAATAAGAAACTCCCCTTTACTTTGGTGTGTGAGGAAAGAGATTTGGAAGGTAGATTTATTCTGATTAAGGGTTTAATTGCTGGCCAATCTATAACCATACTTAACGTTTATGCCCCTAACAATGATTCACCTAATTTCATTTCGCAAATAATTTTACTGTTTAACCAGCATTGTGACGGTCTGGGCTTGCTGGCGGGCGACTTCAATTGCATAATGAATGCGGGTTTAGACAAATCCTCCTCGGCACCTGTATCCAACCCTAAAGCCTCCTCTGCTCTTAGAGAACTAGGTTCAGACATTGGGCTGATCGATGTGTGGCGTCAACTGAACCCTAAAGTAAAAGACTACTCTTTTTATTCACATCCTCATAACTCATACTCTAGAATTGATTATTTTTTTATCCCAAAAAGTTATTTACACTCTGTTCTGTCTTGCTCTATGGGTTCAATTGCCCTTTCAGATCATGCCCCTATTTATTTACAACTTGATTCCGCTTTTAATACTGTGAGGACTCCCATCTGGAGATTTAATACCTCGTCCCTGAACAATAACCCTTTTTGCACCTTTGTTAAGAATGGTCTTTTACAGTATTGGTCTGACAATGAATTCTCCCCAGTTTCTTCTGCCATGATTTGGGATGCGGCCAAGGCCACCCTACGAGGGCAGCTCATCTCTTACAGCGCTTTTCAGAAAAGAGTTCTGGAGGAAAATAGAAAAAAACTGGAGAATGAGGTGTCTAGGTTGGAACATATACATAAACAGTTTCCTACATCAGGGAATCTCAAGACTTTAATCGCTGCTAGAACAAAACTAAATNTTCGCAAATAATTTTACTGTTTAACCAGCATTGTGACGGTCTGGGCTTGCTGGCGGGCGACTTCAATTGCATAATGAATGCGGGTTTAGACAAATCCTCCTTGGCACCTGTATCCAACCCTAAAGCCTCCTCTGCTCTTAGAGAACTAGGTTCAGACATTGGGCTGATCGATGTGTGGCGTCAACTGAACCCTAAAGTAAAAGACTACTCTTTTTATTCACATCCTCATAACTCATACTCTAGAATTGATTATTTTTTTATCCCAAAAAGTTATTTACACTCTGTTCTGTCTTGCTCTATGGGTTCAATTGCCCTTTCAGATCATGCCCCTATTTATTTACAACTTGATTCCGCTTTTAATACTGTGAGGACTCCCATCTGGAGATTTAATACCTCGTCCCTGAACAATAACCCTTTTTGCACCTTTGTTAAGAATGGTCTTTTACAGTATTGGTCTGACAATGAATTCTCCCCAGTTTCTTCTGCCATGATTTGGGATGCGGCCAAGGCCACCCTACGAGGGCAGCTCATCTCTTACAGCGCTTTTCAGAAAAGAGTTCTGGAGGAAAATAGAAAAAAACTGGAGAATGAGGTGTCTAGGTTGGAACATATACATAAACAGTTTCCTACATCAGGGAATCTCAAGACTTTAATCGCTGCTAGAACAAAACTAAATATGGACCATACTCGCCATGCCCAGAAGCTGTTACTTTATACTAAACAGAAATATTACGAATTTGGTAATAAGTCAAGCCGTTTGCTTGCCTATCAATTAAAGAAACAAATTAATGATCGTTCTATTAACAGGATAAGAACATGTAATGGGGACGTTACTTGTGATCCATCTGCTATTAATAACACCTTCAAGGATTTTTATAAAACTCTCTACACGGCTGGTAAAACCGAGTCAGATATTGGTTCCTATTTAGATAGTATTCCCCTGCCCTCAATTTCAGAAGAGGCTGGCTCTGCCCTTGATGCTGCCTTTACACCTGAGGAGGTCTGGATGGCAATCCAATCGATGCCGAACGGAAAGTGTCCTGGTCCAGATGGATTCCCACTGGAATTTTATAAGAAATTCTGGCCGGAGATCCATCCCATACTTTTACCTGCCATAAACGACATATTAGTAGAAGGGGTTCCTCCGTCCTGGAATTTGGCCTCCATCAGTTTATTGCTGAAGAAAGATAAAAATCCCTTGGATTGCACATCTTATAGACCTATCAGTCTCCTTAATGTTGACTACAAAATTGTTGCAAAGGCGCTGGCACGGAGACTAGAAAAAATTCTTCCAACTATAATAAACCCTGATCAGACGGGTTTTGTGAAATCTAGATATGGAACAGATAATGTGCGTCGTACACTGAATGTCATTCATTATCTTAATCAGCATAAAGACCCTGCTCTGATTGTCTCTCTCGATGCAGAAAAGGCCTTTGATCGGGTAGAATGGCCCTTCTTATTCTCTGTCTTACAGAAATTTGGGATGGGGCCTAATTTTATTAACTTGATTAAAGCCTTTTATTCCAATCCAGTGGCCATGGTAAACACTAACGGTTTTCTGTCGGATGGTTTTCCTGTTCAGAGGGGTTGTAGACAGGGGTGTCCCCTGTCACCTTTGTTGTTTACGTTGTTCATTGAACCTTTAGCGGAGATTATTAGATCCAGCACAGACATATAATAATAATAATAATAATTAATTCAATTTATAACGCACTTTTCATTACTGAAAATCTCAAAGTGCTACACATATATTGAATGCTACACACATTCATAAACCGGTGGCGGCAGACTACCATGCAAGGTGCTTTCCAGTCCTACCGGGAGCAACTCAGGGTTAAGTGTCTTGCCCAAGGACACAACGACACATGGTGCGGGTCCCGGGAGTCGAACCGCCAACTTTCCGATCGGGAGACAACTGCCATTACCACTACACCACGGCCGCCCCAGATACATATCTGGAATCAGAATAGGTGGAGATAACCATGTGATTTCTCTTTTCGCGGATGATGTCCTTTTATACTTGAAAAACCCAGATATATCAATCCCGGCGGTACTTAGCTCCATAGATAGGTTTGGTGCACTTTCAGGTTATAAGATTAATTTGGGTAAGTCTGTTGCTTCTCCTTTCAATATTCCTCAAGATATGGTGCTTCAGTCTACCTTTCATATGTCTGAAAAAGGGTTCAAATATTTAGGCATCCATATCACTCCTGCATTGAAAGACTTATTCTCATCAAACTACTCCCCCCTAGTTCTGAACATTAAGAATGATCTATCGAAATGGTCTACTTTACCTATGTCACTTCTAGGTAGGGTTAATACAATAAAAATGAATATTCTCCCTCGTTTAAATTATTTATTTCAAAACCTCCCTTGTTACTTGTCCCTCACATTCTTTAAATCCCTTAATTCTCACATTTCTCGTTTCATTTGGAACAATAAGCATCCACGAATTAGGTTTTCCACGCTTACTAAACCCAAACATTCGGGAGGTTTGTCTCTACCCAATATGCAGCTTTATTACTGGTCCGCTCAGCTTAAAACTATGTCAGACTGGTTTTCTAGTAGAGACAACTGTTTATGGTTTGATCTTGAATCTTTATCATGCAGTCCTAGAAGGTTAAGCTCCCTCCCCTTTATCAATAACTTAGATCAATTGGATACAGTAAAGGAAAATGTGGTAGTTTACAGTACTTTATTAGCCTGGCAAGACATAAAGAAATACCTGAACATCCCTTCATTTATCTCGATTCGATCCCCTCTGACTTTAAACCCAGACCTACCAATTTCCGTTAGAAGTATTGGCTTACTGAATTGGTCTTCTTCTGGTCTGACTGATTTTTCTGATCTTTTGATTTCTGGATCTATTAAATCATTTAATCAAATCAGGGATGAGAGTAACATTCCTCAAAAAGATTTTTATAAATACCTTCAAATACGGCATTTTATGGAGTCATTGTTTAGGTCTAATGCTTTTCGTAGGGAGTTGACGGATCTGGAAAATACTCTGGTTTCAACCAAATCCCCCAAGGGTCTGATCTCTAAGTTCTATGTATCCTTACTTAGCTCTGAACCATCAAGTTTTGACTCTGTCAAGCGGCTGTGGGAACAGGATCTGGAGGTGAAATTTAGTTCTTCAGATTGGCTTAAGATTTGCAAAGGAACTTTTCCTCAATGTACTTCTATTTCTATACATGAGCAAAATTTTAAATTATTTTACAGATCTTACTATACCCCTGTTCGTCTTCAGAGAATGTTCCCCGACCGCTCCAACTTGTGCTGCAAATGTTTGAAGCATAGAGGTACTTTTTTCCACCTGTTCTGGTCATGTGACTTACTGCAGACTTTTTGGAAGGGCATCCATTCAGTGACTGAAAAGATTTTGGGTGGTTGCTTTTCTTTATCTCCTAAATTTTATCTTCTAAATGTCTTCCCTAATCATTTGGACGCACAGTCTAAATCTTTGTTTACAATTCTTTGCTTTCTTGCCAAGAAGTGTATTTTGCTACAATGGATTTCACCACATCCCCCCACAGTAAACATGTGGCTCACGCAGATATCTGCCATCCTTCCTTTAGAAAAGCTGACCCATGATCTTAATCACAAATCAGATGTATTTCTGACATTATGGGGTCCTCTTGAGTCTTTCCTGCTTGGTTCCTAGGATTTTAGTATTTAATTATGTTGTATAGCTCTATTTGTTCTTGTTGTTTTTTATTTTTTATTTTATTATTGCTGTTCCTCGTTTATTTTGATGGCTGTAAGGCGATATCGACTGGAGGAAGAGTCTGAGACCTTAATTCTTGTTTATGTGGAGTATTTTGTTGTAGTTCTGTTTTTGTATGTGGGTATGTGTGTGTGTGTGTGTGTGTGTGTGTGTGTGTGTGTGTGTATATGTAGACAGCACAGGGTTTTTCTTGTTTTTTTGTTGTTGTTGTGTTGTAAATAATTGAAAATCAATAAAAAATATATAAAAAAAAAAAAAGAGATGAGAATGCTATTGCCCACTCTCTTCGTTTCACTTACTTTACAGATGGCTATATGCTCACCACCAGCAGGGATCATTAGCGGCCCTGGACCTACCCATTTAACATCAGCCACTGCAACGTTACTATGCTTTGTCTCTTTAAAGTTCAGATCTACAGGATGTGCGAGTTCTCGCTCTGTTACACCAACTCGTGCAGCATAAATGGTGTCTGAAATGGCTGCTTTACAGTTTAAAGGGAGCGACCACACTTTGCTAACATTGGTTCCAATTAGAACTGGAATGGTGTCTGAACATCGGGGGTCTGGGCATACTAAAGCAAGAATGGGAACTGATTTCCCTTTTTGTGATGTCTTCTCTGAAAATGCCAAGTCTACTTGAATGTAGCCTTTATACGGGTAACTGCTCTCAGACTCACTTAAACCCCAAATGGCTAAGCCTGACACTGGATGTAGAGGAACATGGGGTAAGTGTTCGACATACCAGCTGTCAAAAATGATTGTGACCTGAGAGCCACTGTCCATGAGAGCAGTGCATGGTGTTCCATTTACTTTAACATGAGCAGTAGCGGGTGGTCCTACTAGTCCTTTGGGCAGGTTACTGGTCTGCAGACTCACAGCGCTCTTCTTCACATTAGCGTTTTTCCATTCAGAACGAGGGCTGATACTTCTTGGACCTGCCTTACCCCTCCTTTAAACCTGAATCAACTTTTGTATGACTTTTGGATAGTTTTCTGGTGACATACATTTAGTGGAAATGTGCCCATCTTCGCCACAACTGTAGCAAAAGATATCACTGGGTTCTCTGTGCTTAGCTGCTTTCAACGTCTCATGCCTTAGAGAGGTAACTGAGGGGGTTGGATGGTCTTTTGGTCTTGCAGTCGATTGAACTGACATTACTGAAACTTGTTTTCTCAGTTTTACAACCTCGTCCTTGAGGGCCTGAAGACTCCCACCCCCTTCCGGGCTGATTGTTTCCGCTTTAACTGCAGGTTGTGGTTCAGGAGGAAGCGAATGCGGTGACAGGGACAAGGCTTTGAGTTCACAAACCTGTGACCTCAGCCGTTCTACCTCCATGACCAAATCGGTTGAGTCTATAGCTGCTGCTGCAGTACGTTTGACATGCACAGATTTAGGGGGATTTAATCGACGGCGTGATGCTTCATGTTCCTCCTCAATGCGGATCTCATTCAAGAGCTCCAGAAATGTGGGTGGAGTACTTCTCCTCTCTCGTAGCCTGAGACTTAGTATCATCATGTCAGACCGAGTAGCACCTTTGATGAGTTGCTCAATACGTGTCTTTCAAACAGGCAAAGGCAAAACAGGTTAGTGCAGACGAGTCAAAACTAGGAGTCAGAGGCTGTGACAATATTACCCAACAGTACTGTTGGAGTCCTGCCTCCTCCTCCAGCACCTCAAGCAGCAGCAACCTCAAGCAGCAGCTAATCAGCTGATTAGCTACACCTGCACCTGCCTCCTAGACCTTCACCTCCTGCTCTATTTAAACCACAACCAGACGTTCAGCCTACGCTTGAACATTGATTACCTTGGGTAATATTGTCACAGCCTCTGACTCCTAGTTTTGACTCGTCTGCACTAACCTGTTTTGCCTTTGCCCGTTTGTTCAGCTCCTGTTCAGTCCTGCCTGTTCACTCGTCTCCAAGGCTGCGTCTGGTTGCCAACCCTGCACACCAAACCCATAACTAAGGACTTCATTCTGGACATCTTCACCACTCTTCAACTTCATCTGTACTCACCCACTGGACCCACAGTCTCTCCGGACCTCGCCCTCCGTAACCCATTACTCCGACGCCACCTGCAAACAAATTCTACAGTAAGGACAAATACTTCTATCAGCACAATTGTCATAAAGAATCATTGGACCTCAGGATATTCACCGCCTCCCCTCTTCTCTCCACAGCCCTTTCCAGTTCCTGCACTGTAAATAAAAAGATCACTTTTGTACTCGCTTGTCCTCGTGTTCTTTGGTCTGCCATTTGGGGTCATATTCAGCAAACATCATGTTAGAATGTTCGAGCCACCAAGACCCTCAAGGCCAGACCAAAGACAGTCAGAGGGACCAAGCAATATTAGCTCTACAGGCCCGGAGTGAACGTAACGAGCAAACTCTAACTAAACTTCTCACCCAACAGAGTGAACTTGGTAGCATGATACATGCTGTTGGACAACAAGTCGCCGCCATGACTACCAAAGGCCCCGAACCACTCCGTCCACCCGAACCTACTCCAGTTTCAGTACCAGCATCAACATACAGACATGAACCTGATGTCAGACCTACCGAACTCTTTGGTGGAGATTCCAAGCTGGTGGGTGGTTTCCTCCTCCAATGCGAGCTCGCGTTCAACCAAGCACCCATCAGGTACGCCACCGACTCGTCCCGCATCTCCTATATTATCAATGCCCTGAAAGGCGACGCTCTGCAGTGGGCCACCGCTCATCTCCGTTCACGTTCCTTGTCCTCCATGTCCTTCACGAACTTTATAAGAGACTTTAAACTAGCTTTCGATCACCCTTTGTTGCAAGAGGAAGCGCAACAAAGATTATTCACAATCAGACAGGGTTCAAGATCTCATTAGTCGACACGCAACCCTCACTCAGTCAGGCTCTCCTCCTTACAAGTGTCTG
>JBBPBX010032326.1:0-33954 GCA_038048925.1 Garcialebias charrua | reverse complement strand
TATATATATATATATATATATATATAGGTATGGGTATATATATTTATAGAAACTTACTACAAAGCCATGAATATTCTAAGTTCTTTATACATATGTATTCTGTTGCTGTTTTGTCATGTTCATTGCAGGTTTACAGACAGCGGTTGGGTGTTTTTGCCTTGTGCTTTCTTTGTGTATATTTCTTATACTTTGTAGTTTTACTTTCCGTCTTTCCTTTCTTTCTATCCTATTTTTAAAAAAGGAAATACAGTAGCAATATTACAGATATGTTTACGTCACATATTATATCAGGTGATCATTTCAATCATAAACAAATAAGAAGTTTAATAAAGTACAAATATATAACAGTAGTGGTACTCAGTGCTCAACATTTTGTGTAGCGGAAATATTAAATCTGAATTCAAAAAAGGCGGTTATTTCTGTTTCCAATTTCATATGTTGGTGCGTGGCTTGTCACTCAGCCTGTATAAAACTTCCCGTTCTCACTGCTTCCATTCATTCAGAATTGAAAAAGACTTCTGGACAGAAGTCGAAACGTTTTCTTCAACAAATAAAGTCCAGTTGATCCTTTATTGAACGTCTTTTTTGATTTTATCATGTCCTGGACGACTGAGAATCTTCACCAGCATATTAAATCTGAACAGCCTGGAGTCCATGTCAGAGTTTTAACATTTATGACATTTAAACTGTTACATTCCGTGACTTTGCATTTGCCCATTTGTCAAGTATAACATCAAATGAAATAGACTGCGCCACACTGTTTTCAATAGAGATCACTGCTAACTGGGACAAGCGATCATTGCTTATATTTGAACGAAGGTATGTTTTGACGAGCTTCACCTTGCTAAACGATCTCTCTGCAGATACAACAGTCAGATGCATGGTTAAAAATACTCTAAGGGCTACTGTCAAATTTGGAAATACCAAATCAAGGTCCTCTTGAATTAGGAAATTTTACTTTTCTAGAGCCTTGTAACCCCTTGAGTAGACAGCTTGCTGGGTATATTTCTTGAATGATATCTCTTGAAATATCACAAGTGGTCAGGGCATATGTGGTCACTGATTCCTCCAGCTCAGCTTTTGTCATGTGCTCCCTTTTAGTGATGAATTTAAATTTCTCAGACACAAGTTGAAAATTGGAAAACCTCTCAGACAGCTCTTGGAGTGTGTCATGCACCTGAAGTGCCTTGTGGGTTCCTTTTCATGATGACCAGTGCATGAATTGTCATCTGGGGAATTATTTTGCTTCCTAAGCCGTTTCTCTTTGAATTCAGGAGAAGCATCCATTTCGATGACTATTTTGCTTGCAATGTCAAATGACTTCTGAGAGCCCTCTTCTCTATACTTGAGCAAAAACTCTTTCAGAGACTCGATTAGCCTAATGGCTGTGTCCATTGACACATCTGCTGCTTGTAGTGCCTTGTTGCAAAGTTGATCTCACATAATAAGACATACCAAATTATGAGGCACACAAGGAACTCCATACTGACAATCTCATCTGATAGTGATTTTGCTTCTGAGACAATCTTGCTGTCTCCTGCCACTTATCCAAGCTTTTGTAGTGCATCTAAAATCCCCCCATCTGGAAACGTATAGCTTTGACAGAGTCTAGCTTTGCCCCCCACCGGGTGTCACTCAGAGGCTTCAGTGTGATGTCGACAAACTCTGTGAGAATGTCCCACTTCTTCACAGAAGACGAAAAGATTGTGTAAAATCTTTGAACAGTGCCAAAAATAGTTAGACACTCTGCTAGATGAGGCTGCATCACATAACAAAAGGTTCAGGCTGTGGTTGCAGCAGGGGATGAATAAAGCCTCTGGACATCTCTGTTGTATTAAAGCTTGAACACCCTTGTTTATTCCCCTCATATTAGAGCCATTGTCATAACTTTGCCCTCTACAATTAGCCAAATCCAACCCCAGACTCACCAGAACCCTAGTTAGTGCATCTGTGAGGCCTTTCCCAGTTGTGTCCTTTACAGCAGTGAACCCCACAAAAGACTTCTTCTCATCAGTATCAATATATCGAATAATGACTGAGGCCTGCTCTTGCTTTGAAATATCAGGTGTGCAGTCCAGTTCCACTGCAAAGTACTTCAAGGCTTTGATCTGGGCAGATATTTTACCTAAAACACACTCTGATATTGAATCTAAAAATTCATTTGGAGTGCACCATGTCAGATATCCAGTGGTTTGTTTGGAGGCTGCCTTTTTAAGATGTTCTGCCAGTGTGACATCATATCATGCAATGAACTCAAGGATTCCTAGAACATTTCCATTTTTAGGATTTCCTAACTGATAATTTTCCCACCTTAGTGGCTAGTTTCTCTCTGCAAGGAAGAGTATGCAGTCAATATCTCGAGTCAACACACTTCTCCAGTGTGCTTTTTCAGCTGCCATGGTTCTCTGCAGTTCACTATCAATAATCTTACCTAGGCGTAAGCGAGATACCATTTATTTCCACATCAGATAAGCATTTATGTGAGAACTACCGGTTTCATGGTGCTTCAGTGTTTTTGAAAGACATCACCAGTTAGTGTACCCTGCCACAAGGCATGTATCAGAAACTTTAGATTCACCAAAAAGCTTACACGCAAAACAATAGACTCTGTTAGTATTTTGGGAATACAGTAACCCATCTCGTTCAACTTTCTCTCCATTAGACAGTATACAAAAACAGTACGCTTTGGAAAAACACCTCTTACTCTTCTCTGATCTTGGATATAGGCCATCAGAAACTTTCTGTGGGCCATTTTCAACCATGTACTGCCTAAATGTGTCCCTCGTTTTGTGTGGTAAAGGCCATTCAGATGGATCTTCTGAATAAAGCCTTGCCTCAGCCCTCTCCTCTGCAGCTCTGTGCTTCTCTCCCTCTTCATCATCATCTGGACCTTGCTGCTCCTCTCCCTCTTCATCATCTGGACCTCTCTGCTCCTCTCCCTCTTCATCATCTGGACCTCTCTGCTGCTCTCCCTCTTCATCATCTGGACCTCTCTGCTCCTCTCCCTCTTCATCATCTGGTCCGCTCTGCTTTGTGGTGATTAACTCACCATGTCTGCCTGAACTAATTTTCCCAAAAAAGAAGACTATGAAAGATGGTAATCAGAAATTAAAACCATCATGGTATATAGGCTTTTGTTGCCTCCCTAATGTAATTATTCCTACCTGATGTCATCACTTGTCAATCAATCAATCAATCAATCAAGCAATTTATTTATTTCAACTTTTAAAAACACAAGAATACTGTTTACAAAAAAAACACAATATAAAATCAAAAATACATGAAATGAAAGGAGGCAGAAGAAGAAAAAAATCTTGTTATATCTGCCTCTTCTTCAACAAAATTAATTAATACAATCAATTCAAACAGCAATCGCAAAAAAAAGATTATAAATGATTTCAGTTATGAAATAAAATATTTTTTATTCTTCGTGTTTTTATTCCACCAGAAGGGGTTTTCAAATGATGCAGTTTGTGTCCTCTCTGTCTGTCTGTCAGTTTTATGACTTTGCAGATATTTGGCTTGGGAGAAGTCCACTGAAAGCCACTCTCTGGTTCTGCAGGTTTGCTCAGTCAGGGAGTGTCAGAACAAGCCCTAATCTATGTGTGTCTTTGGTGTGGTTTGGTGTCCAGTTGCACTGATTGGTCACTTGGTGGTCTACTAGTGTGTGTGTGATTTGTGGGTGCTCAGCATTGTTGTATATTTAGTTTTGGAAACCAGAGTAAGCTGAAACCCCCTGAGGCCTGGGTAAACCAGAACAGAAGCTTTCTGGCAGTGGAGTAAGACAAGAAAACAAAGCAAAACTGCTCTTATTGGTTAAGGCAGGAAACACCCTACAAGAAAACAAAGCAGAACTTCTCTTATTGGTTGAGAGCAGAAAACACCCCCACAGAAGAGTATAAAAGTATAAGTTTCCCTCCTCCATCAGACAACGCAGGAGGCCACAAGGGACCAACCCATCAGGTTGTATGCTGTCTCCATGAATGCGCATTCATGTTCTCTTTGTTCTCTATCTTTCTTTCTTTCTCTCTCTGTCTTCTCATATGAGATCATATATATATATAGCTTATAAAAATATAACAAATGTATTCTGTGACTTTTAAAAAAAACTTATGATTAATTAAACTGGTTTTTGGAACTTTAAATTATGTGTGTTTGTCGTATTTTAAGTGTATTCAGCGTATCTCCTTTTCTGATCCAAAGTGTAATCAAACAACGAACTTGGGGCGAATGAGAATCAAAGCCAACAAAAATGGAGGTCCCACCGAGATTGGTTGCACGCGCGGACAGGAAAGGATGAGCCGGAGTCCAGAGCACTGATCAGTGACCGGTCTACACAACAATGAGGTAAGCAGATTACCTGTTTCAACAAAAATCTGAAATTGGACATTAATAGGCAAATTTTAGCTCAGTGTATTGGACTCATTAAGATAAGGAAATAAGACAAGTATACGTATACGTGAAGTAAATAATAATACCCAAGTCCCAGGTAAAAACACGCAATGGTCGAGCCACCCAAATGCCGACGGGCGTTTGGAACAGAGGGGTCGGGGTTTTAGAATAAATAAATAATTTATTCGCCGCTGACCCTGTAACTCTGAGACCAAGTTTAACTGTAAACTTACTAGGTGGTGTCTAGTTTAAAACAGTGACAATTTAGACTTACTTATAATTCGAGATTGAATAAGTAAGGGCGGGACTGGGGTGAGGAATTGAGGAAAACGCGCTGACTTTCGCTGATAAAATAATCCGAGAGTTCCACCTGGACCAGTTAAAAATAGAATAAAATTAGTCACAGAATACTAAATCCTTTTTTATGTTCTAAAATAATGGTTTCCTGCCATGTCACGTCAGCTTGCCTGCCTCACCTGGGTGGCTTGTCTCTGCTCTCCAAACTGCGTGTGGCTCTCTTTGTCTTTCTCTCTCTGCAGCGCTGTGCTGCTCTGGACCAGTGGCGGAGCTAGACTTTTATTGCTGGGGGGACCGAGAGGGGGCCAAAGCTATAAGTGGTCCACTTACTACGGCACAGTGGGAAAAATGGTTTTATCCCAATTTTTTTGGGGGGGGATTTGTAGACGCTATGAAATTTTGAAACAACATATTTTTTCCTTTAAAATGATACAGGCTCTCAGTTTAAACTTTTGATCTGTGATCTAAATATTTTTAAGTTTAGAAACCAAGTGGTTTTCTAAACAGCTTTAGTGTTTGACTTTGTCCACACTCATAAAATACACAATGAAGTACCCAAAAAAAAATAAATAAATAAATAAATAAATAAATTATAAAAAAAAATATATATATATATATATATATATACCGGTAAACTTAAATGGTACATATCGCCCCTTGCTGCTTTACAATTCTGGTTGGTGGTGTGCCTCGTGATTTTTTCAGTGAAAACACTGTGCCTTGGCTCCAAAAAGGTTGAAAAACACTGGTATAATGAAAATAAACAGTTTAAGTTAATTAGAATGATTTAAAAAAAATAGCTAAACAAGAGCATGGTTTTGCTAAATTAGGCTGAAAAGTTGGATTAAAAATGTAGAATTAGCTGAAAAAGCTGAAACAGGCTATATACAGAAATTATTAAGTAAAATACCTTGATATCACAATATTTTTTGCCTCAATAAAACCACGGTCCTACTTGTTATTTATTTAATTGTTCCCATACATATCTTTTAAAAATGAGAGTTAAAACTGCATATTTCTTGGTGCATTTGTGTGTACAACTGGACCAGTGCTCTGTTTTTATTTTTTATTTATTTTATAGACGTTTTAATAAGATATAACACCCTGCGGACTGTTGCTTGCTGCTCTCAAAGCCTCTCAGCTTCTGCGCAGAGAGGAGCATGAGCCGCGCGGCTTCTCTCGTCTTCTCCCTGGCTCCCGTTCTGCTGTTACCCCTGGAGTTCTGTTCGTTGACTCAGGGCTCGGTTCTGTCCAGCCTTTTTGCGTGGAGCACGCGCGCTCAGAGCTCTGCTGTGCGGCTACCTTCTGAACTCCCGACCCACGGGGAGAGAAAAAAGAGAGGGGCAGATCTTCCCGGAGCTTTTGCTAAAAATCTGCTATAAATCATGAAATAACACATTTACCGTTATTTCTCTACAATATAAATAAACGCTCCTGTATTATTTTTAAATAAACAAATAAATAATGGCGATGCAATTTGAAAACATGGTGAGTCATGGACTTTAAAGAATTCAAAAATGGAAGGAGGAAAATAATGATTACTGTATTTTTAGCCTGTATGACATATTTATGGATTGCTTTTCTTCTTAAACTTGTCACAAGCTATCTGAAGATTAAATATGAAACAAACATTGAGGCGCTGAAGTTAGAACAGTTTTATTTAGATACAGCAGTTAATAGAGTAATAAACGAATTCTCCACCTCTTCAGGAGTTGGTGCTGGGTTCCTGAAACACAAAAATAAACATTACATTAAAACGGTTTACACTTCTCCATTTTAACAGGACTAGATCATTTTCTACAGCGTGAATGTGGGTGAAATGAAAAAATAGAACTTCAGCTCAGCTCTGAACGAGGGTCTGGTTTTAACCAGGCTAGAAGGCCTCAGGATTGTACGGTTTTTTGAATAAACAAATAAAATATTTGCGGATAGTTCGAGTTAAATTAATTAGGGCCGAATGAACCGTCACAATTGGAAGGATTGATCAAAAAGGATTATGACATTCTATCTCAATAATTTTAGGTTATAACACTTAGACAAACGGGAAAGTTGGAAAATTGCAGTGAACCTCCCGTTAGCATAGCATAGGCTGCCCAACAGCGGACATTTTATAACTTTGTAACGGTAGACAGCTCACATCGGATTCGCTAACAAAGCGTACAGTGGCGCGTCGTGTAGATAAACAATATCGACTTTAAATAATCCAAAGTTGGTTTTTGTAGACGAATTTAACAGCTAACAGCAAAGCTAACGAGCCACTAGGTCCGACTGGTTCACGAGACGTAGTCTTATAATTTGTGGATAGGACGTGAGGAGGTAGAACCGAACGCATCATACTTACATTCTCCAATATAAGAAGCAGAGAAAGTGGATTACCAATCTGGAAGACGTATTTTTGTGAATAGCTCCAGTGAATGTACACGTCTTGTGAGCATTGACCGGGCAGGGTTGCCAGATCTCTAGACCGAAAGAAGCGATCAGCTCCTTCAAAACAAGCACAAATAAGCGACTCAATGTCCGCGAGAAGCAAAAATGACAACCCGCCACAAGCGGATGATCAAATTTGAAAGCGACTCCAGGGAAAATAAGCCCAATGCCGCTTGAAATAAGTGGATTTGGCAACTATGGGGACGCAAAAGACAGTCGTTTCGTGTATAGCCTGAGCAGGGTTGCCAGGTGAGAAATGTAGGATTATCGTACACCCATCATAAACAAAATAAGTCACTCTATTGTTGAATACTGTAGCGTCTAACAGGCACTCACAGCTTTGTGGCGTCAGTACTGGGGGGAACCATAGACATTAATACGCATTATTGTCTGGGGGCAACTAAAGAGCTCTACAGAAAGTTTTGAGCCTGAGTATAATGGAGACCCCTGATGGACGAAAAAAGGTACTGCAGACAGGAGCATAATAATTTCTAGAAAAGCCAAAAACAGGTCGGAGTCACTTTTATTTTTTAATTTAGTCATCCAGTTGGGTTATTCGTTCTGAAACATTTAATAAAAGTAAAGGGATGCAGGTACAGAGTTTAATAACTGTTTGGAGTCAGATGAATAAAAGAAGAGGACAGATTGGGGTTTGAAGAAAAATAAATAATAATAATAGTAATGAATCCAATTTATAACGCACTTTTCGTTAATGGAAATCTCAAAGTGCTAAGGAGGGAGTAGCCCTCACAGACAGGTCTTAAATAAATACATCTTTAATTTTAATCTATTGGGGACATAAATTGAATCTCAATTTATAATAAGTGGAGAGTTGGACTTTAAAAATCGACTAAGGGGTGACAAAGACCCGCCAGGGGGTTTTAGTCGGCCCGCAGATGAATCTGAATTATAAAAAAAAAAAAAAAAAAAAATAAATAATAAACGCTATTTTCTTAAAAATCTGCAGTAATAAAACAGCTACGCTCGAAGCTCAATTTATGGGTTCACAGTTGCTTCCTAGATGTGGAAAATGGATTTAAAATTCATTCATTTCTAAATTTTGATGCACTTTTAACATGCAGGAAAGGGTTTTAACAGAACTGTTTTTTTGTATGTCCAGAAGCCCAGATTTAGCTTTTTTAGATCTCTCTACCTGGATTATTGAGCATGCATCAGGGTATTTAACAAAACAGTTTGTTGAATAAATGTTTTAAAACGTGCAATCACTGATCAGTTCTTTAATATGTAATGCACTTAAATGTTAAACTGAGTAAAAATGTAAAAGGACAATTAATTTAATGTTAATATTTTTATAATTTCTTTATTCTTTGCACTAATACAAAGACAAAAGTGGACTTTTGGAATGAGTATTCTGGTCTGACCCCCTTGAGATCAGATTAAGCTGTATGCGGCCCCCAGATCAAAATGAGTTTGACACCCCTGGACTAATAGTTATATACCTGGAACAACAGGCCAAAATGAAAGAGCCCATATTTTTACTTTGAATAAATGAGCCACTGAGCTTAATAATTTCAAATTGACAATTTAGGAGGGCATGAAAATATACACGATACATAAATAAATCCAACAAGAAGGCAGATCTTAGAAGGCTCAAGGAATTGGCTAATTATCATAGACTGTATACTAGCAAGGGGGTCTTAGGAAATAGTAAATTATATTTTCTAAAATAAAAGTAGGCTACAGTATTTTTTGATTTCAGGGTTAAATTGATTATTTCACTTTTAGGTAAACTAATGTTTTGGATCTGTTGTGCAGATCAGATTAAAAGATGCCTCCGTCGAAGGATCCATAATAGAGCTTGTTAACAGAAAATTAATTTGATCCTGGTCTGTTAATGATTTTTTAATTTTTTAATTTTTTAAATAGCCTCATTGAACAGTGTTGATGGAACGGCAAGAGCGAGTCTTATAAATCCCACCTCATCTATACAGAACACATAATGGTAAATATGCATTAAGATTAGCCTGGTTAAAACCAGACCCTGTCCTTCACTTCGCTTCAGACAAGGGTCTGGGACCTGTCCATTGACAAACGATTCTTGCTGGAGGCGTGGGCTCTGCAGATGGCTGCTCCCCCGTGGTCTGCTGAACTTGACTTCAGCTCCGCCTCCTGTTGAATTTTCTCTCTCTCCGTTGTATATTCTGTGTTTATATGATAATAAAACGTCCTAATAAAATAAAATAAAACCATGGAGCGCTGGTCCAACACACCAGAAGACCAGGAAATCTGATGGGACTCGGGCAGCAACTTAAAACCTGACTTTAATTCTCTTGTGACAACCTGAGGCATTTCCTTGTTCAGCGGAGGGAGAGGAGGAAAAGGAGGAGGGAGCGAACACTTGACTTTTGGGAAAAAACCAAAAGAAAACTCCAGATAAGGGATTAAGAAGGGGAAATTAATAAATTTGTGTCACATATAAAACAGTCCTGCATCGCTTTGAATGAGAACATGCGGCTGCGAGCTGGCTGCGCGCTGGGACAGGTGGGGGTGTAGGTTTGGGGCCAAAAACTCCGCCCCTTCTGTTCTCTGATTGGTCCGGTCAAAAATCTACCGGAGAAATCCTTGTCTATGAGAAAAGTCCCAGACTGTGCAGTGAAGGGAAATGAGAATTGAGCGGAGCTGTGACGGAAGGCGAGGGCCAGGCTACATTAAGATAGGCCTCTGTCAAAACACATGCAGCATCTGACTTTTGAATCTCAGCTACTATGGTTATTGATCAGATCGGATCAGATTTAATATGAAGGTGTGTCCAGAAACTGACTCACTGTGACTTCACTGGGAAGAACAAACTCATATGCAACCTTGCTCAAGAACTTTGAGGGGCATACGCAAGGAACGACTGAAAACAACAAAGGCACAGAAAGAACAAAAGACTGTCCACAAAAACTTTCAGCCGAGCAGAGGCAAAGACTTTCTCAAAGAACTGTCAAAACATGGTCATCAGACACAAATGGCCAGGATATACGGTCCGGATTTGGGGGGTCCGGACGAGAATCAGAACCCAGTGAACGTCTCACTGGGGGCTGGAACAAGAGAAAGCTGAACACGTTCTCCAAACAGACAAGAGAACAAATGGTCCTGAAGTCACTCACACCAGCAAAGGCCGCACCCCATATTGATCTGTGAGGATCTGTCGTTGATCTTAGTAGCCGGGATCAAAACTACAGTTGCTATGATAAATTTTTAATGAAACACATAGGCGACATTTAGGGCCTGCTAGCGCGGGCCTCATGATTCTCAGTTATACTGTGCTCAGGTGGATCTGACGACTTGCTTTTTCTGGTTCCTGTAACTCTGTGGTGAAGCTTAAGAAATGCAAGGGAAATGATCCCAGACCCTAAAACGAGTTAACTTTTATATTTCTGTTTTTGCAGTTATCCTTGGCGGAGTGCATGTTGGGATTCTGATGTGTCACAAGGGGTACATTTTGGTAAATGATTATAATTTTAAAGAAAATGAGATGATATCGTAGATTATAGTTAGCTATATGGTTGTGAAAACCAAATTAGAGGTGGCAATAGGCTGGGTTTTAGGAAACATTTTTCTGGGATCCTGACATTAGTGTTCAGGTTAAAGGATGGTAAATTTAGACACAATTTCCAATTTAACAACCAAACAACTTTGGCATAATTGAAACAAGGTAGGGTTTTGTTTCAAAAGGGGGTTAAGGGGCTGACAGATGTTTCTAAAAATAGAAAGGTTGAAATTGGTCCCTAGAAATAACTAATTAGAAATAACTAGATTGTAAATGTTTCCTAGAAACAACTAGGCCGAAAAATGTTCCTAGAAATAACTAATTAACTAAAAGATGGTAAATACATTTTGGTATACAAAGAATAATAAGGATAACTGATAAATTGGCGTTATAAACAAAGTTCACTTGCGTTGATATTGAGGTGGCATTGGTCTTGAACATTTTATTTTCTTTAATCATGTCATGGAGGAAGGAGTATTGATGCAAGCATATTTCAAATGAGCAATTAACAACACTTTTTTTTCCTCCTCTGTGAAATGTGTGTGAAGCAGATCTCTAGTGGGGGACGCCCCTTGGAAATGTTTCCTGCCTGCAGGCTCGAACCACTCAAACCTGAAGTGGACCTGATCAGAGGATGTTTAGAAATATGATGGTTCTGTAGATTTATAGCAATTGACTTGACGAGACAACATGTGACTTATTGACTCAGGGAAAAGGTGTATAGAACCACAGGTGTACAATGTTTTGTGAATTATGCTCTGACGCCGCTTGCTATGTTATTGTTTAGAATTATGCTCTGCCGCCGCTTGCTATGTTATTTTTTAAATTATGCTCTGCCGCCGCTTGTGATGTTATTGTTATGTGTGTAATTTCTGCTATAAGCTGAATGAAAAGGTACAGTATTTTTTGTAAGTATGAACCGCCTTAAAACTACTCATAATTAACCCTAATGAAGATTAAGCCTCTTCCAAACCAACTAACATGCATGATTCATTCTTTGTACTACTGATTTATAATTGATTGGGTGTTGTTTGCTGTGGCACATTCTGTTTATGATAGGTGGTTCCTGGAAATGCTCCAGCTGAGGGAGTTTTCTCAACGGAGTCCCGGGGAGGCAAGACCAGACAGCCCTGGTCAGGAAGGACCCGTGGGGGGTCGCTGAACGCACACCACAGGCAGTGCGTGTCAATGCCAGGGGATCCACACGGTTCAGTGTGCTCTAGCCCGTGAACCAGGAAGGAGCTAAAGGATTGGGCTGGACAACAAGAGGAGCTCGCATTCGAACTCTTGTGCCTTGGTAGATGAAAGTAGCCGAGGAGACAACTACCTTACTGCTGGAGGATGAATTTGGGAACTCAAGGTTCATAATTAAGCGCTTACTATTAATATCGTTCATAGTTTGCATATATTTCCTTATATTCTACAATTTGCATATTAATAAATTCATTCGGGTCTGGACGACCCACTGGACAATTGGCTGATAAAGATCTTCGGTCACTGGAAACAGGTGTTTGTATCTATAATGGTATCATTGGCTATTTTCTTAGGCATACTTATAACCTACGGGTGCTGCTGCGTGCCTTGTTTAAGGTCTTTGACGGTAAGACTCATCACATCCACTCTGGAAAAACGGGATTCTGAAGTGATGCGACAACTGTTTTTGTTAAAAAACTATAACTTGGAGGATTTTGAAAAAATGGATTAAATATTGTGTATATATGCGTTTTAGCTGCGGTATTAGGTGTGTGATTTTATTTCTTTTGGGATGAACCTCAGCAGAATGAGGTCCAAAGGGGGATTGTTGTGAAATAAAAATATATTTTTCTTCATGTTTTATATTTATTTTGAAGGGGTTTTTCATACGGTGTTCAAATGATCAGTTTCTTTTGTAGAGTGATAAAGATTTACTAAAGGACACAGGCAGATCTGTTCTGGTGAGGCTTGGGGATGATAATATAGCTGGTGCCTCTTTGTCCTGTCAGTTTTACGACTTTGTAGAATATATGACTGGGAGAAGTCCACTGAAAGCCACTCTCTGGCTCTGCATGTTTGTTCAGTTAGAAAGTAACAAGAACAGCTCTAAATATGTGTGTAGGGTATGATCTTTAATGTAATTTAATGTCCAGTTACATTAATTGGTCATTTAGTGGTCTATTAGAGTGTGCATGTTTATAAGTACTCAGCAATAAATGTACATTTATTTTAGTCATCGATGTGTCTCGGTGCCCCTCCCCCAGTGGCTTGGGGAGACCCGAGCAAGCTGAGGGGAGGCAGTGGTATTTCCTGTCTTCTGGCAATAAAGGGGGGACAACAGTCTCTGAAACAAAACCCCCACAGAAGAGTCAGTTTAAAGCAGGCAACCCCCACAGAAGGGTATAAAAAGCTTCCATCCTCACACAGCAAGGCAGAAGTGAGCGCACGGATCAGGTTGTATGTTCTCCCTGTCCCCCTCTCTCCCCCCTCCCTTCTTCTCTCTCTCTCTTTTTCTCTCACTGTCCACGTTTTTAAAACAAATGTAATGGATGTTAGGATAGAACAAATGTATTCTGTGACTTTTAACTTATGATTAATTAAACTGGTTTGGAACTTTAAGTGAGCGTCTGTCGAGTGTATCTCTCCTTTCTGTTCCAAAGTGAACCAAAAAACGAATTCTGGGGCGGATAAGAATCAAAGCCAACAAAATATATTTGTTTGCTGACATTATAGTAAATTCATTCATTCATTCATTCATTCAACCTTTATTTATACAGGCTAGCCTCGTTGAGTCACGGGGACTCATTTACAAGAGGGACCTGTCTCACTCACACCAAACAACCATCCACTCTCACACTCACACCTAGGGTCAATTTAGAGTCACCAATCAGCCTAACAAGCATGTTTTTTGGTCTGTGGGAGGAAACCGGAGTACCCGGAGGAAACCCACGCATGCACGGGGAGAACATGCAAACTCCACCCAGAAAGGCCCCGGACCGGGATTTGAACCGGCAACCTTCTCGCTGAGAGGCAGCAGCTCTACCAGTTGTGCCACCGTGCTGCCCATGTAAATATAAATGTAAATATGTGTCTGAGCTGAACATTTCTTAATAAATGCACTTGTGATGGTTAAAACATGGCAAAATGAAGCAGACGTAATAAAGCGGTTTTAAAATTACTACACGCTCACCCGCCCATAATGATGACAGAAACACCTATTTTATTTATTTATTCAAACCCGTTGAATTCTTCATCCCCTGTGTCGCTGGTGAAGAGTTCTGCCAACTCCTGAGGGTAACAGTTGATGCAGCTCAGAGCACTGCCTCCTCCACGTCCAGCAAACATCCTGCCTTCCTGAACCCCGACTGGATGGATTCTTTACTGACTGAGGTTCACGCTTTATCCATCCATCCGAGGACCTGCTGGAACGTTGCGTACATCTGTCCTGTAGCCATGAAGCTGTTGCTCTCCGTCCATCATCACTCCTCCCAAAGGCGGTGCAGAGCTGCTTTGAAGCTTGGTCAAGCCTCCCAGGATGATGGCAGGAATGGAGTTAAACACTTTAATTTTATCTTTAAACTGCAGCATGATGTGCGCGCACACGCTGTCCATCCAGCAAGTCTTTTTTTTGCTCTAAAATATCCGTACACATTCAGGTACACTGGTAGTCGTCAAAAGCCTAGAGGGTCCTTTAGCGCCCCTAGCGGCTGAAAGTGGTACTACTCCATTTTTTCCCCCATCAGAATGAATGGAAACTGTCATATCTCAGCCAAAAATTGTTCTAAAAATATGGGGAAAATAGTTCTTGAGGGTTGGATTGATTCAGAAGGAGCACTACTGAAGGCCTAGGTGTGAAATGCATGGCCCGCCACTGCTAAAAGGGCTTTTCCTACTCTGCTCCTCTAATCTGGAACACCTTGCAACAAGAACTGAAGTTGTCCACCTTGATTTATATTTAAAGGGATTGTGACATGATTTTGGAAATTTGCATATTTGTCACAACATATATATCTTATATCATTCAGCTCTGTTCGTTTTTGCAAAATAAATTATAAATATATTAAAATTTCATTCCAAGTTATGGTAGTTTTTTCTCTGGGACACGCCCCTAAAAATCTGTGCACTTCCACAAAACGTCATTGTGACGTACCCGTGGGTAGCCGCTGCTCAATGCGCATGTAAATAATAATGGCGGAGCATGTCGAACAAACGCAACCTACTGTTAGTACATGAATGTATTAAAGCAATCGAAGGGTTATTATTCATCAAATACAGTTATTGGACACTCGATCAATTGAAAAGTGATTTAGACACGGTTTATTTTTTACACAGTAGCTACGTGGGGTTAGCTTCGTGATGTGGCTTCTTTGTTCTTGGGCTGAGCTAACAGAGTCCCGATTGCGTCTGAGATCTATCATTTTAACACTAGGATGACTGAATTTTCAAGATCCTGAGGACAAACCCCCTCCTTCTCTTCAACCATTAATAGGCCATTAACTGCCTTTTGTTATAAATATGCGTGCACACAACTCAGACACCCCCACCACATCAGACTGCATTCCAATGTTTCCACCAGGTAAGTTATGCCTCTTTTCCACCGCTCGGCTCGGCTCGGGTTGGATCGGCTCAGGTCGGCTCAGTTCGGGTCGGGTCACATCTATGTTCTGTTTCCACAGCTTTTTTGTACCCCTTCTGTGGGCGGGGTCCAGAATCCTACTCGTCTTACCACATGGTGGCAGTAGTGTTCCTCAAGCTATTTACTACAGTACTAGCCACCACTAGAAGAAGAACACAATAAAGACTTTGTATCACATATTATCAATTCTATCAAAAACCACAAAGCTGATATTTTTCAAAAAAATCTAGTGTGATCACAACATGTTCATATACGAAATGTATCCTGTTGGAGTTATTTGAAATAAAATTCAATGTTTTATAGACATAAATGTGTCAACCTACGTCCATTATTTTCTACTTTGTTTCACATATTATCAATTCTATCAAAAACCACAAAGCTGATATTTTTCAAAAAAATCTAGTGTGATCACAACATGTTCATATACGAAATGTATCCTGTTGGAGTTATTTGAAATAAAATTCAATGTTTTATAGACATAAATGTGTCAACCTACGTCCATTATTTTCTACTTTGTTTCACATATTATCAATTCTATCAAAAACCACAAAGCTGATATTTTTCAAAAAAATCTAGTGTGATCACAACATGTTCATATACGAAATGTATCCTGTTGGAGTTATTTGAAATAAAATTCAATGTTTTATAGACATAAATGTGTCAACCTACGTCCATTATTTTCTACTTTGTTTCACATATTATCAATTCTATCAAAAACCACAAAGCTGATATTTTTCAAAAAAATCTAGTGTGATCACAACATGTTCATATACGAAATGTATCCTGTTGGAGTTATTTGAAATAAAATTCGAATTTTTATAATTTATTTTCGTTGTGCAAACACAGGTTTTGGAAAAAGTCAAAGCGAAACTACTTTAAATGCAGCACATTTGACCATACGTGACAATATTAAAGCGTGGTTAAGCTCAGGAGCCCTCGTACTATTAAAGTCAGCTATGAAATATATTTTATATCTGTTCATTGAGCTACATTTAAAGACATAAAGCCGCCCGCGCGCCGCGTGTTGCTCGTGGCGAACCTATTTTTTTAAAATCCTGCAGTTTTGAGCAGTACGTGATTTTATTAAGGACACGTTCAGCTGAAGACCCATCTTTGCTATAAATTTAAAAAATAATAATTGTTTTTACCGTGTTTATCATGTAAAAGTCCTGCAGTGATCGCGTCCCTCGCTTCCGTAAAAACAGCTCTCGTCTCCTCCTCCCTCCTTCCGGAGCGGGTGAGCTCGCTTCAGTACCCCTCTGAAAGCAGCCCGAAAATCTCAGGAAATCTCGCGCGGCTCCGCTCGAAATATCCGGTGGAAAAGGATGAAAGGGGGTCTCTGCGACGCACATATGACGTAACATCCGACCCGAGCCGACCGGTGGAAAAGGGGCTTAAGTCTTTGCGAGGCCCTGACCAATTCACACATAACAGACCCTGAAGTTATCTCACAGTTGAACATTTTGGGACATCCACTGAACGGAAAGCTTTGTCTGCTCCAGAACAAGTTTATGCATACAATTGTCTTATTCTGCTGTGCTGATTATCCTATAACCCTGATGTTCTGTCAAATAAATTATTTTGCTTACAAGTACTATCTCTCTCCTTGTCCTTGGCACATGTATATACGGTGCATTCCGACACATGCAGGTGGCCCATTGCTGTGTTCTACAACATGCTTGACCTATTGTTGTCCGTCATCTGACGGACCGACACAGGTCACATGACATGAAGTCAACTGACGGACCGACATAGGTCACATGACCTAAAGTCAAGTGACGGACCAACACAGGTCACATGACCTGAGGTCAACTGACAAAACGACATAGGTCACATGACATGAAGTCAACTGACGGACCGACACTGGTCACACGACATGAGGTCAACTGATGGGCCGACATAGGTCACATGAACTGAGGTCAACTGACGGACCGACATAGGTCACATGACCTGAGGTCAACTGACAGACCGACACAGGTCACATGACCTAAGGTCAACTGACGGACCGACACAGGTCACATGACATGAAGTCAACTGACGGACCAACACAGGTCACATGACCTGAGGTCAACTGACAAAACGACACAGGTCACACAACATGAGGTCAATTGACGTACCAACATAGGTCACATGGCATGAAGTCAACTGACGGACCGACACAGGTCACATGTCGTGAGGTCAACTAACGGACCAACACCGATCACATGACCTGAGGTCAAGTGACGGACCAACACAGGTCACACGACATGAAGTCAACTGACAGACAGGTCACATGACATGAGGTCAACTGACGGACCGACACAGGTCACATGACCTGAAGTCAAGTGACGGACCAACACAGGTCACATGACCTGAGGTCAACTGACAAAATGACACAGGTCACACGACATGAAGTCAACTGACGGGCCGACACTGGTCACACGACATGAGGTCAACTGACGGACCAACACAGGTCACATGACCTGAGGTCAACTGACGGACCGACATAGGTCACATGACCTGAGGTCAACTGACGGACCGACACAGGTCACATGACCTGAGGTCAACTAACGGACCAACACAGGTCACATGACCTGAGGTCAAGTGACGGACCAACACAGGTCACACGACATGAAGTCAACTGACAGACAGGTCACATGACATGAGGTCAACTGACGGACCGACACAGGTCACATGACCTGAAGTCAAGTGACGGACCAACACAGGTCACATGACCTGAGGTCAACTGACAAAATGACACAGGTCACACGACATGAAGTCAACTGACGGACCGACACTGGTCACACGACATGAGGTCAACTGACGGACCGACACAGGTCACATGACCTGAGGTCAACTGACGGACCGACACAGGTCACATGACCTAAGGTCATGTGATGGACCAACACAGGTCACATGACCTGAGGTCAACTGACAAAACGACACAGGTCACACGACATGAAGTCAACTGACGGACCGACACAGGTCACATGACCTGAGGTCAACTGACACAATGACACAGGTCACACAGCATGAGGTCAACTGACGTACCAACACAGGTCACATGACCTGAGGTCAACTGACACAACGACACAGGTCACATGACCTGAGGTCTACTGACGGACCGACACAGGTCACATGACATGAAGTCAACTGACGGACCAACACAGGTCACATCACCTGAGGTCAACTGACAAAACGACACAGGTCACACAACATAAGGTCAATTGACGTACCGACATAGGTCACATGGCATGAGGTCAACTGACGGACCGACACAGGTCACATGACATGAAGTCAACTGACAGACAGGTCACATGACATGAGGTCAACTGATGGACCGACACAGGTCACATGACCTGAAGTCAAGTGACGGACCAACACAGGTCACATGACCTGAGGTCAACTGACAAAATGACACAGGTCACACGACATGAAGTCAACTGACAGACCGACACTGGTCACACGACATGAGGTCAACTGACGGACCGACACAGGTCACATGACCTGATGTCAACTGATGGACCGACACAGGTCACATGACCTAAGGTCAACTGACGGACCGACACAGGTCACATGACCTGAGGTCAACTAACGGACCAACACAGGTCACATGACCTGAGGTCAAGTGATGGACCAACACAGGTCACACGACATGAAGTCAACTGACAGACAGGTCACATGACATGAGGTCAACTGACGGGCCGACACAGGTCACATGACCTGAAGTCAAGTGACGGACCAACACAGGTCACATGACCTGAGGTCAACTGACAAAATGACACAGGTCACACGACATGAAGTCAACTGACGGACCGACACTGGTCACATGACCTGAGGTCAACTGATGGACCGACATAGGTCACATGACCTGAGGTCAACTGACGGACCGACACAGGTCACATGACCTGAGGTCAAGTGACAGACCAACACAGGTCACATGACCTGAGGTCAACTGATAAAACGACACAGGTCACACGACATGAAGTCAACTGACGGACCTACTCAGGTCACATGACCTGAGGTAAACTGACGGACCAACACAGGTCACATGACCTGAGGTCAACTGACATACCGGTATAATGGACCAGATTGCACATTTATATACGGTGCGGCCCATTGCCGTGTTCTACAACATGCTTGACCTGGCAGCGATAAATGCTTATGTGTTATACAAGGCTTGCACTGGGTCCAAGGATTTTGGACTGAGGGGTAGGGGGTGGGGGGGTGTAGGTGTAGAATTAATGGGTCATTAGCAGGGTCATTAGCATGTGAATCGACATTATATAGCCCACTGAAAGGGACCGGGGGATTTGGAAGCCAAGTTCCCTTGCGCAAAAAAGCGCAGCCTTAGTCAAATTAGTGTTAAGACAGTAAATCATCCAAAATTCTCATTAATAAACCCTCCCTGAATAAAAACAACTTATAATGTTACTTGATCCCGCAGACATAATTTAAAAATACATTAATAGCAACGTGGCCTGTATCTCGGCTAGTGTGTTAGCAGCTATCTTGGCTAGTGTGTTAGCAGCGAACAAACACAACCTACTGTTAGTACATGAATGTATTCAAGCAATCAAAGGGTTATTATTCATCAAATACAGTTATTGGACACTCGATCAATTGAAAAGTGATTTAGACACGGTTAATTTTTTACACAGTAGCTACGTGGGGTTAGCTTCGTGATGTGGCTTCTTTGTTCTTGGGCTGAGCTAACAAAGTCCCGGTCGCGTCTGAGATCTATCATTTTAAGACAGGAAATCATCCGAAACTATCATTAATAAACCCTCCCTGAATAAAAAAACTTACTGATGTTACTTGATCGCGCAGACATAATTTAAAAATACATAAATAGCAACGTGTGTTTGGTCCTGATTTTATGTCAGCTAATTTTTTTTTAGCATCGCACATGAAGATTCTCCATGATAATTGGCTTTATACACTCACAGTATATAAAGTAAAACAACATGAGCTCACGTAAAATATATAGTTTATCATCTAAAACAGTACACACCTCCGATTATGTTTACACAAAGACTTATTCTTTTCCGACTGTAGCTTCTCTGCGTTGTTTTCTGTAGATTTTCTTTTAAAAATAGTAGGAATAGCATCCGGTTTTAAAAGTCTTCTGAATCTTACTGGTAATCCTAAAGATTCTTTTATACCAGGTCTTTCCTGAAAACAATTGGCAATAAAATGGTCACTGCAGACCAGTGATGTCACTAACGCGTTACTTTGTAACGCGTTACTCTGGTCGGACCACTTTTTTCAGTAACGTGTAATCTAACGCATTGCTATTTGAAAATCCAGTAATCAGATTAAAGTTACTCACTCCAAATTATTGTGCGTTACTTTTTTGCCATTTTCTGTAGAACTGTAATTTTATTTTATTTCGCCAATGCGTCTCGGGGGGAGCGATTAAAAAAAAAGACAGGAGTGACGTCAGTCTATGCGACCGCCCGGTGTCTTGTAGCACACGTTAGCATTAAGCTAGGTTTAGCATCTCGCTGCGGTCTCCTGTTTGTTTGGGAACGTTGTGACTTGTTAAAAACACGAGCGCACATCCAAAACGGTGTGTGGACTTTGTTTCACGGAGACTGGATCTGCAGCAGACAACACGTCTAACTTGAACGGACTTAACGACGTGATCCGAACGTGAACGAGGAACAACAGCTTGTAAACACTGCTAACAGAGCAGCAGCATTAAAACAGGTAGGTCAGATCAGTCCAGATCAATAACACAAACTGTAGGACTTTTTAAAGCTCTGGATCTACGTCTGAAATGTTGTTGTTGATGTGCAGGCTTTAAATTAACTGAGCGTCTCTACCACGTCTTCCATCATGTCAACACCAGCCAAAAAGTTCATCACTTTATGAAAAAACTGATGTCAACAAGTCCTGGAGCTGAATCCCTGCTCTGATGATGACCGAGAGATCCAACCACAAGAAGAGGTATTGTTCTTTTATTAATAATTAACCTTTTTAATTTAAAATGATAATCTTATTAACTATTTTTATTTTTTTACCTGTTTGTGTTATTTCCAGTCTGAGACAGAGGAAGCAGCTGTCTTTTTCCTCTTGAGGGACATCCACCTGCAGCTAAGAAGCGTGTGATGATGACCCTGATGCATGCTCAATAATCCAGGTAGAAAAATCTAAAAATGCTAAGTCTGGTCCTCTGGACATTCAAAAAACAAAACAGAACAAAAAAAATTGTAGAAACGTTTTATCTTTTGTCCAAAAGACTTCCTCAGTCTGAGATGCTGTATTCATCTCAATCTTATAAATACTGTAGCACCCTCTCACAGTGGATGAACCAGTTTGCTGCTGACAGCTGAAACCAGCTGCTCACGGACCATCAGCCTAACAATGGATAGTTAGCAGCACCCTGATGGTTGTTTGCTATTCACAGAGGGCTGAGTGATACTAGCAATAACAGCATTGTAAGAGGGGGACAGTTGAACCCAGAGGCCTCCACCTCTGTTTAATGATGGATGGTTTCTTTTCACAAAGATGGCCTCCTTTACTCCTCTCTCAAACCATTGTTCCTCTCTATCAAGGATGTGAACATCTTCATCCCTGAAAGAGTGACCGCTGGCCTGGAGATGAGTGTAGACTGCAGAGCCCTGACCTGATGATGTTGATCTTCTGTGCTGGACCATCCTTTTGGCCAGTGGCTCATGCTTTTATTTATTTTCATACAAACGTATTGTTTACTTGACACATTTTCAAAATAAACATTTTATAAGTCTTTTTTGTAAAAATATTATTTGTTTAGTGAAGTCAAGAAAGACTACTGTATTTTGTTTTTTGAATATTTATTAGTAATTATTTTATTAAAACATTTAAATTTTTTATGTATTGTGACAGAGGGTTCTTGTCAGCGGCTGCTGAAAGTAACTAATAAAGTAACTTAGTAATCTAACTTAGTTACTTTCCAAATCAAGTAATCAGTAACTTAACTAAGTTACTTTTCCCAAGGACTAATCAGTAACTTAACTAAGTTACTTTTTCAATGTAACTATGCCATCACTGCTGCAGACATACACCATCGGTCCCCCGTTCTCTGTCCATTCTTGTCGAAGTTTCTCATCTTTTGGAAATTTGTGAAGGCTCACTTATTCACTGTTGATATTAGAACACCCAAATGTGCTACAACGTGACGGCATTTTTCAAGTTACACAAAAAAGAGGTGATCTTTCAGGAAATGAATCCGTATGGAAAGCAGTTAACACACCAAACAAACGGGCAAGGCTCTGCCTTATGCCCAGTGCCCACATGTACGTAACAATGACGTTTTGTGGAAATGCGCAGATTTTTAGGGGCGTGTCCCACAGAAAAAAACTACCATAACTTGGAATGAAATTTTAATATATTTATAATTTATTTTGCAAAAACGAACAGAGCTGAATGATATAAGATATATATGTTGTGACAAAAATGCAAATTTCCAACATCATGTCACAATCCCTTTAAGGGATTTTAAATGTTTGATAAGGTCATTAAAATATCAAAGTAAATATGTTCTTGTTTTTAGTATTTTACCTGGTTTTATAAGGCATTGATTTCAGTGTCGCTTTTTACTGTTGTACATTATTGTCTGTACTTTATATTTTTACTGTCTAAAACATGTCTCTAGTAACTCAGTGAGACTACCTGAATGAATGAAATTTGAATGAATGCGTTGTCAATGACTGTATTACCACACCAACTTTTCCAGATCCCCTCTGCTGGCAGTACCATGCTACAAACAAAACCACATTGCTAACAGGACTGTGCTGCTAACAGAACCACACTGCTAATAGGACAATGCTGCTAACAGGACCATGCTGCTAACAGAACCACACTGCTAACAAGACCATGCTGCTAACTTGGCTTGCAGTAGTATTAGTGACAGTTAGCAGTAGGCTACCATGCTGATAACAGGGCCACACTGCTAACAGTTCCACACTGCTAACAGAACCACACCGCTAACAGTAGGTCTACCATGCTGCTAACAGGATCACGCTGCTAACAGGACCACAGCGCTTATGGGATCACACTGCTTATTCTACATACTGTAAACAATACCACATTGCTAACAGAACCACATTGCTAAAAAGACCATGCCTTATAGTAGTAGTAATAACAGTTAGCAGTAGCCTACCATGCTGCTAACAATACCATGCTGCTAACAAGACCACACTGCTAACAGTTCCATGCTGCTAACAGTACCAGGCTGCTAACAGAACCACACTGCCAACAGTACCATGTTGCTAACATGACAACACTGTTAACATAACCACATTGCTAAAAGTACAATGATGCTAACAGGACCATGCTGCAAACAAGACCATGTTGCTAACTTGATTTGCAGTAGTAGTAGTTATCAGTAGGCTACCATACTGCTAACAGTACCAGGCTGCTAACAGTACCCGGCTGCTAACACTACTAACAGAACCACATTGCTAACAGTACCATGCTGCTAACAGGATCACACTGCTAACAGGACCACACTGCTAATGGTACTATGCTGCTAACAGACCTGCTAACTTAATCCCAGACTGCTGTCTGAACAAAGATTTGTTGATTTTATCAACGTACAAATAGATATGTTTATTGAGCTGAATGTGTCGCCTGAGATAAGTAACGCTACACTCTGGGAAAGTCTAAAAGCATATCTGAGAGGTCAAGAGATATCTTATGTTGCTAGTGAAAATAGAAGAAGAGCTAAACGGGCTTCAGAGCTTATGGAACAAATTAAAACGATAGATCATCTGCATTCGGCTTCACCCTCCGATGACTTATACAGAGAAAGAATCCTACTTCAAACAGAGTTTAATTCAGTTACCAATGTCAAAGCCATAGACATGCACATGAGATTGCGTCTCACTTATTATGAGTCTGGAGATCGCACAGGCAAAATGATGTCCCATCAACTGAAACAGTCAACAACTGCAGGTTTCATTACAGCAATAAAGGAGGTTTCATTACAGCAATAAAGGATGAACATGTTAATATACTTACTAACCAAAATGAGATTAATGCCCAGTTTAAGTCATTTTACGAGAATCTGTATACTTCTGAAGCTGGTGACACCGCCCTAATCGAAGACTTCTTCAGCAATTTGACTATGCCCATTTTAGATGACTCGGACAGGTCTAAGTTGGAGGGCACTATTACTATATCAGAAATAACTCAGACTATCACAAAATTGAAATCTGGAAAGGCACCCGGCCCAGACGGGTTTTCCATAGAGTTTTTAAAAAAAATTGCACCAAAATTAGTCCCTTTACTGCTAAGAGTTTATGATGAGATATTAGACAAAAAGGTTCTACCTGAAACTATGACACAAGCAATTATTTCACTGATACTTAAAAAATCTAATCTTGTTCTGTGAGTCATATCGTCCAATTAGTTTGGTATGTTGTGATTATAAGATTTTGGCAAAGATCCTTGCTGGCAGGCTCGAAGATGCTCTTCCCAAACTTATTCACCCAGACCAGACGGGCTTTATCAGAGGTAGACAGATCTCCAGTAATCTGCGACGTCTCTTTAATGTTATCTATCAGTCCTATAGCGTTGAACCCGAAGTAGTAATATCGCTTGATGCCCAAAAGGCATTTGAAAGAATTGAATATGATTTTTTGTTTACTACACTCAAAACATTTGGATTTGGTTCAGTTTTCTGTACTTGGATTACCATTTTATACATAGCACCACATGAGTCAATACGAACAAATAAGGTCACGTCTAGGTTCTTTCCACTTTCACGTGGTACTCAACAAGGATGCCCTCTTAGCCCCCTTTTGTTTGATATCGCTATTGAACCTCTAGCAATTATGATAAGGGATTCTACTAATTTAGCTGGTGTGCAAAGGGGTAAGGGGTGGGCACATAAACAAATTGTCCCTTTATGCTGATGACCTACTCCTCTTCCTGTCTAAACCCAGTACAACAATACCTATTGCTCTAAATCTAATTGAAAAAATTGGGCAGGTATCTGGTTATAGATTGAATCTATCAAATAGTGTCATATTCCCAATCAACGAAAAGGCACGCCTAATGACCTTCCATAGTTTCCCCTTCGTAGTCAATAAAGATAGTTTTGAATATTTGGGCGTTTGTGTAACATCTGACTACAATTGTTTGTTTAACAAAAATTTCACCAAGGCACTGAATAAGGCTAAATTGGATATGGAGAAGTGGTCAAAACTCCCTCTGTCTCTCGTAGGTAGAATAAACTCAGTAAAAATGACAATTATGCCAAGGTTCTTATATTTGTTTCAAACCATACCAGTCTTTATTCCAAAGAAGTTCTTTAAAGAATTAAATAAACATATATCTATGTTTATCTGGAATAAAAACATCCCGAGAATCAGGAAGGAATATCTAGAGAGAGAAAGAGAGGATGGTGGACTATCCCTACCTAACTTCCTTTACTATTACTGGGCAACCAATATCCATAAGTTTTTATACTGGTTTACGGATCAGTCGGATGCTGAATCTCCAGTTTGGGTCCGCCTGGAACAACATTCTAGCAATCCAGTTTCGCTTAGCTCATTAATATGTAGCCCATTACCATTGAGTAAATGCCATCGAACAAATAATCCAGTTGTTGGGGGCTCTCTAAAGATATGGTCCCAATTTAGGACTCATTTCCAAAGCAGAAAAGCACTCATTGCATCTCCTGTGCGATTCAATGTTCAGTTCTCCCCATCCCTGATAGATCCATCCTTTCAAAAGTGGCACGAGAGAGGCATAACTTGCATTAAGGATCTTTTTGAAAGAGGCCATTTTATCTCTTTTGACCAGCTACAAAGGGACTTTGGTGTCCCTCAGGCTGAATTCTTCAGATATCTCCAAGTACGAAGCTACGTGAAAGCTAACTTCTCATTAACGCTACCTCGGATAACGTGGATTGATGAATGTTTGGATATGAATCCGACTGATAAAGGCTTAGTATCAGCTATATATAAGAGATAAGAGAGATAAGAGATTTTTTATTAACAATATGGCAAAATTCAGAATGCTGCATCCCCATCACTTAGACATCTGAAAGAATTGTGGGAAGAAGAGTTAGGGGAACTACTTACTGATACAACCTGGCAGGTTGCAATTTCAAGAATCCACTCCTCTTCAATTTGCATAAGACATAGCCTGTTACAGTTTAAGGTGCTGCACAGATTACACTTGTCCCCTAAAAAATAGCTAGAATGTATCATGACGTGGACCCATCTTGTATCAGGTGTGGGCACAGTCCTGCTGATCTCAGTCATATGTTCTGGCTTTGCCCCAAGCTTCTCCCCTTTTGGGAGTCAGTCTTTGGGGCAATTACATTCATATGTAAGAGAAATATTGCTCCAAATGCTCTAACTGCTCTATTTGGGGTGGTCCCTCCGACTACACCAATAACAACGCAGCAGGCAAACGCCATAGCATTTGTTACACTACTTGCAAGATGCCTAATATTATTCAATTGGAAGAGAGCCGCTCCTCCGTCTCATAAGCAGTGGATGGAAGATGTTATGTTCCATCTGAAGCTTGAACATCTGAAACATACAATCAACGACTCCATTCAACAATACAACATCACTTGGCAGCCATTTCTTTTATATTTTCAGACAAAGTTCTCATGAGTATACATGTATAGCCCTCCCACCCCTCCCCCTCCCTTTTCCCCTCCTTTTTAGCGTGATGTCAGCACCTGTTATGATTCTGTTCTTTTTTTGTTTTGTTTTGTTTCATTGTTGTACATACTGTACATGTATAAAACGAATAAAAAGATTTGAATAATAACAGTACCATGCTGCTAACAGGATCACACTGCTAAACAGGACCACACTGCTAATGGTACTATGCTGCTGACAGACCATGCTGCCAACAGAACCACACTGTTTATGGTACGATGCTGTTAACAGGACCACAGTGCTAACGGGATCACACTGCTAATACTACCATACTGTAAACAATACCACACTACTAACAGGAACAAGCTGCTGGCAGGACCACACTGAACCACATTGTTAACAGTGCCATGTTGTTGGCGGGATCATGCTCCTGACTGGACCAAACTTCTACCAGATCTACACTGCTAACAGGACCACATTGCTAACAGGACCATGCTGCAAACAAGATCATGCTGCTAACTTGGCTTGTAGTAGTAGTAGTAACAGTTAGCAGTAGGCTACCATGCTGCTAACAATACCAGGCTGCTAACAGGACCGCACTGCTAACAGTTCATTGCTGCTAACAGTACCAGGTTGCTAACAGAACCACACTACCAACAGTAACATGTTGCTAACAGGACCACACTGCTAACAGAACCACACTGCTAATAGTACCATGCTACTAACAGGACCATGCTACAAACAATACCATATTGCTAACTTGGCTTGCAGTAGTAATAGTTAGCAGTAGGCTACCATAATGCTAACAGTACCAGGCTGCTAACAGTACCCGGCTGCTAACACTACTAACAGAACCATACTGCTAACAGTATCATGCTGCTAACAGGATCACACTGCTAATGGTACTATGCTGCTATAGACCATGCTGCTAGGGTTGCCAACCGTCCCTTGAAAAATGGAATTGTTCCGTATTTAGAAACAAAAGTATGCGTCCCTTATTGATCTATTACGGGACGCACTTTGTCCCGTAATATCGTGAGAATCAAAATAATTCTGTCAACGTCAATGGAGTTGATAAATAATGATGCGCTTTATGTCGATTTTTACGGTAAAGAAGCCGCTCTGCTCTGTGACCAATGAGCTGACAGCCTAGCCCTTATGCAAGAAAAATATATTTTACAATATATTTTTCAACAATATATTGCATTTCATAATAATGTAATTTTGGGGTTGTTTGAAAGTATTTGACAAGATTAAGGTTACTGTGGTTTGTATCAGTTGATATGGATTATTAATACCCTAAAATTAAATTAAAATTACAGCATGAAATATATATTAAAATATATATTGAAAAATATATGAACACAATATATTGTAATATATGTAATAATATATAAGGAATTGCCGCTTTTAATATATTGAAAAATATATTAGAATTGTGAGGAACCACCATCTAGTGGACATTTGTTGTTCCTGTCTGTTCCCCTTGTGATTTTGTTCCCCTTGTGATTTATTAGTTTCCCTCCTGATTTTACTACTCTTAGTTGTATCCTCTAGTCATCCTAGTGTACTTCATGTTTCATGTTTCAGGTAGTTCCCCAGTATTTGCTTTTATTTAAACCTTTAGTTTTAGCTTCTAGTTTTAGTCTTGTTCTGTGTTTAGGTTAGTCTCTTATTTTCTATTAGCTTAAAACTCCAGTCTTCCTAGTTTACTTCATGTTTTAGGTTTTGTCTTCCCAGTCCTGCTCTGTGTGTCTAGTTAATTGTCCCCAGGTGTTTGTGATTTTGTCTTGTCTGTGAGTGTGTGTATATAAGCCCTGTTCTGTGTCTCAGTAAGTGCAGCCGCATCGTTTGGTATCCCTCGTGTTCTCTGGTCTCTGATTCAACTCCCATGTAAGTGTTTTTGTTACACAGACTGCCTTACAAGTTTTGTCATTAAATACTCCTCCTTCTTTGAAACACCTGACTCCCTGTGAGAGTTTCTTGTCTGCACTTGGGTTCTGTCATGCCTCCAAAACCTGACAGTATGCGGCTGCCAAGTTTGAACCCAGCAGATGAGTGCTTCCTCTCCAGGCTGTCTGAGGAGGAGTTTCAGCAGCTCTGTGAACCGGTCCGATGGTTTTTGGACTCAAGCTCCTACACCCTGTGGGAGAGGTGGGTTGTCACAAAAAGACTGTTTAATGTATTTATCAGTCTACCTGAACTGTGTGGAACACCTGGTATGGGGGAGGTCCTGGACGCAGTGCTGGAGGTAATGGAGTGGTTGAGGCCGCTCGTCCATTCTGGTGCTGTCGGTCCTCCTACACCAACCCCTTATAACCCCTTAGAACATCTCACTCCCTTAGACCACCTCCACCAGTCAGACTCTGTGGACTCTGTTCCAGCATGTTTACCTTCACCTGCCTGCTCCGCTTCACCCTCACTGTCTGCACGCCGCCGCCGCCGCCAGAGAGGTCCTGCTGACCCAGCCTCGGTCCACGTGGCTGATTCGTCCACAGCCGGTCCTGAGCCTGTAGCCGGTCTTGAGCCTGCGGCTCCAGTGTCTACAGAGGGTGTAGTCCCCATAGTTTCCATAGTGTCTCCAGCTTCCACAGAGGGCAACATTTCCCCAGCTGCTATGGATGGTGCTGTACCTCCAGGACCGGCTTCCACGCCGGCACCCAGACTGTCGCCTGCAGACTCGACGGTGGTCTCCTCGCCTGCAGACTCGACGGTGGTCTCCTCGCCTGCAGACTCGACGGTGGTCTCCTCGCCTGCAGACTCGACGGTGGTCTCCTCGCCTGCAGACTCGACGGTGGTCTCCTCGCCTGCAGACTCGACGGTGGTCTCCTCGCCTGCAGACTCGACGGTGGTCTCCTCGCCTGCAGACTCGACGGTGGTCTCCTCGCCTGCAGACTCGACGGTGGTCTCCTCGCCTGCAGACTCGACGGTGGACTCATCGCTCGCAGTCTCGTCTCCTGGTCCTGGCTCAGCTCCAGGGGGCGCTACCGTCCTGCCCACGTCTTCGGGGGGTCCCGACGCCTCCACGTCTTCGGGGGGTCCCGACGCCTCCACGTCTTCGGGGGGTCCCGACGCCTCCACGTCTTCGGGGGGTCCCGACGCCTCCACGTCTTCGGGGGGTCCCGACGCCTCCACGTCTTCGGGGGGTCCCGACGCCTCCACGTCTTCGGGGGGTCCCGACGCCTCCACGTCTTCGGGGGGTCCCGACGCCTCCACGTCTTCGGGGGGTCCCGACGCCTCCACGTCTTCGGGGGGTCCAGACGCCTCCACGTCTTCGGAGGGTCCCGACGCCTCCACGTCTTCTGAGGGTCTCAAAGGGTCCCAGGAGGGACCCCCTCCAGTTTCCTGTGCCGAGAGGGTCCTGGTGGACACCTTCCAAGAGGTCTCGCCTCCAGAGGGTCTCTCGCCTCCAGAGGGTCTCTCGCCTCCAGAGGGTCTCTCGCCTCCAGAGGGTCTCTCGCCTCCAGAGGGTCTCTCGCCTCCAGAGGGTCTCTCGCCTCCAGAGGGTCTCTCGACGACGTCTCCTGAGGGTCTCTCGACGACGTCTCCTGAGGGTCTCTCGACGACGTCTCCTGAGGGTCTCTCGACGACGTCTCCTGAGGGTCTCTCGACGACGTCTCCTGAGGGTCCTACCGTCGCAGACGCCTCGTTGCTCGACGACTCTGCACTCGACATCGGGGATGTCGCGACGCTCGATGTCGTCAAGGACGTCTTGCCGCAACCGGCGGCCATCTCGAGCCATCCCGGTCGACCGCCCGACCGGCTCCTGCCTGATGGGCGACCTCGCGGTCGACCGCCCGACCGGCTCCTGCCTGATGGGCGACCTCGCGGTCGACCGCCCGACCGGCTCCTGCCTGATGGGCGACCTCGCGGTCGACCGCCCGACCGGCTCCTGCCTGATGGGCGACCTCGCGGTCGACCGCCCGACCGGCTCCTGCCTGATGGGCGACCTCCCGGTCGACCGCCCGACCGGCTCCTACCTGATGGCCCTATCGTTTTTTTTGGTTTTGTTTGCCCCTTGTCCTTGTGTCGTCCGTGTGTCCCTTGTCTTCCTCGTGCCCTCCTTCCTTGCTGTTGCCTCCCTCCGTCCGCCCTGGTTTTTTGGGTGTTGTTTCTTGGACACCTGGGGGTGTCCTTGAGAGGGGGATACTGTGAGGAACCACCATCTAGTGGACATTTGTTGTTCCTGTCTGTTCCCCTTGTGACTTTGTTCCCCTTGTGATTTATTAGTTTCCCTCCTGATTTTACTACTCTTAGTTGTATCCTCTAGTCATCCTAGTGTACTTCATGTTTCATGTTTCAGGTAGTTCCCCAGTATTTGCTTTTATTTAAACCTTTAGTTTTAGCTTCTAGTTTTAGTCTTGTTCTGTGTTTAGGTTAGTCTCTTATTTTCTATTAGCTTAAAACTCCAGTCTTCCTAGTTTACTTCATGCTTTAGGTTTTGTCTTCCCAGTCCTGCTCTGTGTGTCTAGTTAATTGTCCCCAGGTGTTTGTGATTTTGTCTTGTCTGTGAGTGTGTGTATATAAGCCCTATTCTGTGTCTCAGTAAGTGCAGCCGCATCGTTTGGTATCCCTCGTGTTCTCTGGTCTCTGATTCAACTCCCATGTAAGTGTTTTTGTTACACAGACAGCCTTACAAGTTTTGTCATTAAATACTCCTCCTTCTTTGAAACACCTGACTCCCTGTGAGAGTTTCTTGTCTGCACTTGGGTTCTGTCATGCCTCCAAAACCTGACAAGAATATATATCTACACATATATGCTAAAATATAACAAAAAATATATCAAATAATATATTTAAAATATATTGTAAAATATATGAATTTAATATATTTTATGGTATATTAACCAATATATCTAAATATATTTTGCCATATATTGAAAAATATATGAACACAATATATTGTAATATATGTAATAATATATAAGGAATTGCCGCTTTTAATATATTGAAAAATATATTAGAATATATATCTACACATATATGCCAAAATATAACAAAAAATATATCAAATAATATATTGTAAAATATATTGTAAAATATATGAATTTAATATATTTTATGGTATATTAACTAATATATCTAAATATATTTTGGCATATATTTTTTAACATATGTGGCTATTCTTTATATATTATATAATATATTGCATTATATATTACATTGGTACATTTGTCAATATATTTTAGAATATAATATATATATATATATATATATATATATATTTCACACATGCTTTTGAACAGTTAAACATTTTAACAATACACTAAATAACAGGATACAGTATTTAAAATGGAACTTCACTTTTATTCATTTACACAAAAAAAACTTTTTAACAAGTGCACTGGTTGCCAACAATGACACACAAAGAGGATCATGTAAACATAAGCAAGGCATAAAAGCACATGTGATTTATAAGCAAAAGAAAAGACAAAACAGCAAAATGTTGTAACTTTTTTTTTTTTTTTGCATTAACTTCAGTCTTTCACATCCAGTCACAGTAAAACAAAACAAAAATATTGTTTTTGGAACAACTGAAACATTTTACCACTTGTGCTTGCATTTTAACAGCCCCAACTAGTAAATATGAAATAGTAAACAAGTAACTAGTACTTTGCTAAATCTGCTCAGTTTCATAATTTATTTTCTTTGGTTGTTTTCATTTATTTTCTTTCGCTTTACTTGAAAATTTACTTGAAAAACCAGTGCCTTAGTGTACAGTCCAGGAACCTGAAAAAGCTAGAAGCAGCACAAAAACAGCATAGAAAAGAAAATTCCCTTACTTTGATTGAAGTGGAGGTAGACAGGCTTATTAGGTGGTTCTCATTTTCAAACATGGATCATATGGAACTGCTTAGCCATTGAGCAATGATTCAACCATGAATGATGGGTACATGGGAGTCCAGATGTGAGTTCAGGTCAGGTGTGTAGTCCTGATGAGAGCAGGTCTGTCCATCAGGTCAGGTGTGTTCTACTTCATAGAACTGAGGTAGTTGAAAGGCATAGCATATACAAGTCCAAAGAGAATGCACATAGCTTTTGGCAGGTCTTGAATGTTGGCCAACACGACTTCTCCCTCCATGATGATTTTCAGAGAGGCTGGACTGAGATGCAAGGAGGATGAGGGCACAGCACCTTCAGGTTCAACGAGGAGAATCCCAATGTCAATGTTGCAGAACAAGTCATCATCATCTGAGTCCTTAATAAATGACAAGAGCACAACAGAGACAATTATCGTTAAGCAGCCATCATTAATTGATCAAAAATAATGATTTCCATAAACGAATTACAATATTTGTCATATCTTCTGTTTTATCATAACATGCAGCCCTAGTTTCCTTGTGTAAATTGTGTATTAGTTTAAGCTCCACAAAAGGACACATGATCATGTGCTAGTGTGGAACGATACCGTATTCTTTCAGTTGTTTAAAACTATGCTCACAGGTTTTTTTTTTTTTCAAATACAGGAACTGTCACCAGGGTTCCCACATCTGTCTGTCCAGGCTCAAATCCCAACATTTATATTTACCCGTTATTTCTACTGATAGTCCCATTGAGTCACAAAAACTGTTTTCAAGAGACCTGTTTAGGGAGCAAATGGTGGGGGTTAAGAGCCTTGCTCAAGGGCCCAGAGTGGGGCAAATGAAGGTTGAGGCTGGTGTGGATGTTTCACCTTTTCCACCCACATTTTGACGTCGTTAGTCCTGGGAGTTGAACTGGTGACTTTCTGATCACTGGCCCATATACTCTAACCTCTGCTCCACCACTCCCTCATGAAACAGCATAGCATAAAACATAAGCATAACAGTTCATGACATGAACTCAACACAGCATAGCATAAGACATACGGGTAAATGAAAATTAAAGGGATAGTTTGGATTTTTCAAAGTGGGGTTGCCTAAGTGGTCAGCATGTAGATGGTGGACAGAATTTTCCCCAATTTAGAGAAGCAGCAGGAGGATCAGTGTAAGAAAATAAGCAGTGTATTTTTGTGGACATGGTCACAGCAATTTGTATTTTTAGACACTTTGAAAAATCTATGTTCATTTCAGTGTACACATTTTTATTATATTTTCAGCACCTTACATTGTTCCTTTAGGTCATCTTTGAGATAATAAAATTACTTACAAAGGCTGGTTTGTAGG
>JBBPBX010032325.1:23872-33954 GCA_038048925.1 Garcialebias charrua | reverse complement strand
CAGAGCTATTGTCCCTTGATTATCTTCAAATATTTTGGGTGGCTTCATTTGATGTTTGTACATGCTCTGCAACAGTTGTGACAAATACAGACATTCTTGTGCGGTTGCTGATAAGGCTATATATTCTGCTTCACAGGTAGATAACGCAACAGTTGGTTGTTTCTTTGTTTTCCATGATACTAAAGTACCCTTTTCATTTAAACTGGTGCAGTAACCCGTAACACTTTTTCTATCAGCGATGTCTGTAGCCCAATCTGCGTCACTATGGGCGGTCACATGTAAATCATTTTCACATTTTCTGTAGTATAATGCCTTGTCCTTTGTTTGTTTCAAATATCTGAGTACATGTTTTACCATAGTCCAGTGTTCTATAGTTGGTTCATTTAGATGCTGTGATAATATGCTTAAGATGAAACTTAAATCAGGTCGAGTACATGAAGTTAAATAAATAAGGCTACCAACTGCCTCTCTGTACTCTTTTACATTCTCCATTTTTTCAGCATTTTCATTGCAGTTCAGTTTTTGTTCACAAGGAGTAGATCTAGGTTTGCAGTCTTGCATTTGAAATCTTTCTAGTATTTTATCGACATATTCTTCTTGTGACATTTTTACATGATTATCTGTATGCTCAAAATGGATGCCAAGAAAATGTTTGAGTTTGCCCATATCTTTCATTTTGAATCTTGCTGTCAAGATTTCCTTCACAGTTTTCAGAATACTTTCATCACTGGCAGCAATAATAATATCATCAACCCAAATTATTATTATTACTTTGTTCTTTTCTGTTTCCCTGGTATAAACACAATGATCTGCAGGGTTTTGTATGAAATCATTTTCAGTTAAATAGTCATGTAACGTCTTGTTCCAGTTTCTGCCTGACTGTTTTAAACCATAGAGCGATTTTTCTAATTTATAAACCAGTTTCTCATTTGATTTTCCTTTTATTTCATATCCATCAGGTTGCTCTACATAAACTTCAAAATCAATTGGTGCATGCAGATATGCAGTTTTTACGTCCATTTGATGTAATATAAGATTTTCTTGGATGGCACATTGCATCAGAACTCTAATACTTGTCATATTTGCTGTTGGGGAAAAGGTTTCATCATAGTCAATGCCGTAATTTTGATTATACCCTTTGGCAACATATCGTGCTTTGTATTTTTCACCATCACCATTATTTTTCTTTACGTATACCCATCGACCCCCTACTGCTTTCTTATCTTCTGGCAATGTTGTTAGGGTAAAAGTGTTATTATCTTTTAGTGAGTTAATCTCCTCATCCATAGCAGCTGCCCATTCTTTTGAGTTTGGTGACATCATGGCTTCATTGAATGTTTTAGGTATGTCATATATTAATCTGTAACAGTAATCTATGTCGGTTAATGCGTGGTTTTCTTCTTTTACAGCTGTCACATATTCATTAAGGTATTCTGGTCTTTTCCTTACTCTAGAAGGATACCGTCTGTCTTCTGACTCGCCACTAGGTGGTGCCAGATCGTTTACTTCTCGTTGACTTGTGCTTGCTTCCTGTGATCCTGAATCTAACTGCTCTTTTATTACTGTATTTTCTCTCATTTGGATATCATCATCTACATCATAAGACACGTTCTGCGTTTGTATTTGGTCTTCATCGTTATTTTTAGACAAGAATTTAACCAATCGGCATTTTTGTACTTTTGCGTTTTCTGGAAAATAAATCCAATATGCAGGACTGTTATTATCATACCCTATAAAAATTCCCTTTGTGCATTTTGCATCGAGTTTCCCTTGTTTCTGTTTGTATGCATAACATTCTGTTCCAAATTTTTGCATTCTAGACAAGTTTGGTTTCTTTCCAGTTAGTAAATAGTAAGGTGTTTGACCTGTCCGGTTGTTAAAACATCTGTTTCTTATAATAGCTGCGGTTCGGATAGCATATGTCCACAGTCTTTTTGGTAATTGACTCTCAATTAGCATACATCTTCCCATATCAAATAGGGTTCTCCAGCTACGTTCAGCTGTGCCATTTTGGTGTGGGGAATATGGGGCTGATGTTTCATGTTTTATCCCGTTTTTACTTAACAGTTCTTTGTAACCTTTAGATGTAAATTCCGTACCATTATCAGATCTTATACATTTTATTTTCCCATATGGTGCTGTATCAGCCAAGAAAATTTCTGTTGCGTGAACAGTATCGCTCTTATTTTTAAGAAAATAAACAAACATTGCACCGGAAAAATCATCAGTGAATATTACAGCATATCTATGCCCATCATGTGATACTGGATCAATGGGTCCAGCTAAATCTGTATGTACAAATTCAAGAGGTTCATTAGCTTTCTTGTCAGGGTTTCTATTTCTGGTTTGGAAAAATTTACCTTGAATACACACTTCACAATTTTGATTTCCTGCTGTTTTACCTTTGATTTTCATCCCATCAACTACATTTTGCAGCTTTAAAATGTCACTGTGATTGCAGTGTCCCAATATTTCATGCCATGTTTGTAAATCAAAAATCTTATTGCATTCATCGTACTCACATAATGTTGCGAGGTAGTACAGTCTGTCGTGCTCGTAGATGTTGAACTCTGTACCGTCTCTGTGTTGAAGAATATTTCTCCCTTTCGTGAAGATGATGGTGGCTCCATTTGTTGTTGCGGCCCTCACAGAAAAGATATTCTGTGGAAACGTGGGGATGTACAATGCTCCTCTCAGTAATACTCTGTGTTCTCGTCCCCTGCTGTCCATCAAAAGTACTTCTGCGTCTCCTCTTCCTTCTGCCACTCCGTTACATCTGGTACCATCAGCCAACTCGATACAATGTGTTGTTGACTGGAAATGTTCATCAAACTTTTTAAATGCCGTCTTTTCTTTCAGGATGTGTGAAGTCGCTCCTGTGTCCACCATAAGACCTGTAGTTTTGAGGTTCTGTTGATGATTTGGTCTCACGCTGTCATCTCTCGTCCGGAATGCATACGTGTTGTCACTTTCTGTGTTCCTGTCCTCCTCCACTGCTGTGCGGGCGTCGTCACTCCATCGCTTCCTTCTGCAGTTTGAATCGCTGTGTGTGTTGCTCCTGCAACCACTGCACCACAGTCTGTAGCGGCAGACATTGGCTTTATGTCCAGTGAGGCCACACTTAAAACATGTTATTTCTTTCTTGTAGTCTCCAGCAGCTGTTGATAACAGTGCGCTTTGTGGCGTCCTCACTTTCATGACGTCATCTGCTTCTGTCATGCGCATTCTTTCAGTGTCCTCATAACTCCTGAGTTTCACTTTGAATTCAGCAAACTGTATGTCTGATTCACTTTGTGTTATATGGACGGAAAAAGGCTTAAATGTCTCTGGCAGTCCTTTTAAAACCATCGCCACGAGTAAACCATCACTAAGGATCTCCCCGGCATTTCTCAGGGCTGTAATTAGTGTCTCTGCACGTATGATATATTCAGTCACACTTTCACCGCTCTTCTTCCTCAATGAAGTTAATTCAGTGTAGAGACTTATAATTCTTGGTTTACCTTTTCCAGCATAGTAGTCTCGAAGTATCTTTAATGCTTTTCGACCATCGTCGGCAGCTTCTCTCATCACGAGTGACAAACTCTTGTCATCGAGGAATTGGATCAGCTCGGCATATGCCATTTCATTTTTCTCTTCATCGGTGTCTGCGTCGATATTTCTTCCCAAGATGGTGTCTTTAAGTCCTTGAATTTTGAAATGTCCCAGAACTTTCGTCTCCCACAGTTCATAATTGTTTTCGTCTCCGTCGAAGGTTAGCCGCGCCCATCGGCTACTTGAATCGACGACGCGTTTATTCATGGTGCCAGTTAGCATTCAGTAGTTGCTCACCAAAACGCTCGTCCTTATGACTCCAATCTTCAAAGATCACCCGCGCTCGCCGTCGTTGTCCCGAGCTTCTCCGGGTTGGATCTTGAGCTCTTCCTGGAGTTCTCCTGGGCTGTATCTGGGTTCTGCTGGGCTGGGCCCATAACCTGTCAGCAGGTAGCGTCACTCAGTCGGAATCCGAGCGTGCATTCATCCAGACAAACCGTCACCACGGAGGAATAAAAATGACCGGAGGAATAAAATGACCAAGAGTCAGCATTCTGGTTTGTTCACCACAAAGGGAATGACTGCTTTATTCAGTTGACACGTCACCTTATATGTATTCACATGTGTTCTTAATTACATGGCAGGAAGTGCATGTCCTTTCAAAATAAAAGCATTTGACAAATGAAAGCATACCACTCAACAGGAGGACGTGGTCCTGGAGAAGAGGAGGAACGACCGGATCGGCAGACGCGCAGTGATGCAGGAGCTGGAGCACCACCTGAACTCCACACAGGAGGAGGAGGCTCGCTTTGGACACTGAAGGTGGAGGAGTCCAGTCCAGGAGGTTTATCTACTGATATGCAATTCTGAAATGTGGGTCTGCACTCAACGTCAACACTGTGTATTCTGAACAAATACAAAATGTGGGTCTGCACTCAACGTCAACACTTTATTCTGCAACTTTGTCAACACTTTATTCTGCTACTTTACTTAACGGGTATAAAATGTGGGTCTGCACTTAACGTCAACACTTTAGTCTGTGTATTCTGAACAAATACAAAATGTGGGTCTGCACTCAACGTCAACACTTTAGTCTGCATACTTTACTTAAGGTATATAAAATGGGTCTGCACTCAACGTCAACACTTTACGTACTTTACTTAAACGCAGTGCTGGGCAACGCTAATCCAAAAATTAGTTCCGCTATTTCTAAAGCACTAATTAATTTATTTAGGTCCACAATTTCAAAAGCACTAATGTCTTATGAAAATTAGGGGAAGCTAAAATTCTAAACCGCTAATTAAATTCAACAATTGCTAGCCAACAAGTTATGCAATATTTGCACTAGACTGCCAACTAGCGGTGCATGAACTGTTATACACCTTTATCCTACCTCTTACGTCACAGCAGCAGCTTCCCATTAACTCCTCCTGACCCACCTGGATATTTACAGTCCTGGACAGAAGAAACATCACAGTTGGCAAAAAGAGCAACAAACATTAAAAAAAAACTTTACATGTATTAACAGCTGCACGTACAAATTATATTCTTCATTACACATGCACATACTTTGTATTTATTTTTTTAGATTATCCTATATCTGTTAAGCACCTTGGTCAATGCAAGGCATTGCAGGAAGGTGCTATACAAATAAAGTTTATTACATTATTATTATTATAACTTCAATTCAAAGACCACATCAACAGTACAGGTAAAATTAAAGTTAGAGATCAAGTTTTAAAGTGCACTTCCAAGTTGTATCCAAGTTTAATTCATATAAGAGTCAATTAAGCTTAATTTACTTCAATATTGTTTCAAAAAACAAATAGTAATTTCTTTTTTGTTGCGCAACCGAAAAATAAATTAAACCAATTCCAAAATTCTATAGGCAGTCAACAGATTTAATGAAAAGTAACTAAAATGATCCTAAAAGGATGAAATTACAAAAATCAAAGGATTTATTTAATACTTTACGTACATATATTCTATTCGGCCACGAAATTAACAAAATGAGAATGATCTTTTAATCCCTAAGACCACTTTTAAATCTCAAATACACGGGCGTGTCGCCACCGCATTTCTACATAAAAGGAACCCAAATACAGAAAACAAACGGCTCACCGTCGAGTGGTGGACACAAAACACACAATAAAATCTTCCGGCCGCGTTAATTTGGCTTGAAACAGCGGGGTTCTCTGCGGATTTATGAAGAGACCAAGCGCAAACAGCTAGCCATAAAGGTTAGCACCCGAGTTCACCTCTGACCCAGAAGATGTCAAGATGGAATTGTCCATTTTTAGTAGGGGGATACAGAAATCGACCGGTTTTTGTATTGCGTTTTTAATGATCGTTTTCATCGTAGCTATAATTATTTTTATGTTAAATGTACATTAACAAGCATGAGCAATGTTAGGGATGTAGGTGACTGGCCGGGGCGGGGCGGGGCCGGGGCCCTTGCTGATTTGGGGCCCCAAGCAACGGCATCATTTGCCTACATGGTAGATCCGCGTCTGTTCTCCCCTCTGCTCCCCCTCCAACCCTCCCTCCTCTCTGCTCTTTACGGTGAAGGGCGAGATACACTCGCGCGTCCTCACGATACGCCAATACGCAGCGTACGTACGCCCCGTACGCAGCGTAGCCCCGCGTAGCCCCTCAGGGCAAGTACGCGCAAAAGTATTTTTTTACTACGCATACGCGATCCGCGTGCGCGATACGCGGTGTCTGACCATAAACTTCCCGGCACCGGACTGTTTTGTATGTTACACAAATGAAATAAATTCCCCTTCTTTATCGCTGATCGGGCCTTTTCTTTTGTTTTTTTGCCTAAAGTCAAGTAACCGCTTCTTCCTCCGTTCACTCGATGATTGAAATGAATGAATTCAGGTCCTACCTGGGTGCGCGATGTTTGAATATTCCCTGGTGGGCTGTGTGCTGCAGGAAAAGCGCTCCCTGTTATTTGAGAGAACTTTTTATAACATATATAGTAGAAACACCGTATCAGAACACCGCCGCGGTCTCCAGCGAGCTGCTCATGTAGGTTTCACTTTCAACTAGGTTTCACTTTTCAGCTGACTGAGCGCTGTCAATCATTTCAGTAGGCGTGTCAAAGTGACCAATCAGCGAGCTCAGTTGAGTTCCTGCGTGTGCTGCTGCTCATATTACAACAAGGAGAACGCGAGCGTTTGAAAGCTGATAGTTTCTTGAAGTATAGCAGCAAAAACATACGCACAAAATATGCGCGTATACGCGCGTATACGGAGTCTGCTTCAGTGTATCTCGGCCTTGAGGGAGCAGAGGAAAAAGGTAAAACAAGCAGCTACGGAGCCAGCATAAGAGCCTGTAAATAAGTTTATTCGTTTTTACTGATAGATAATTAGTTATTACACCCATATGTCCCTCCACGTGCTTTGAGGTCAGAGGATCAGGTACTCTTAATAGTTCCAGAAACTCGCCTTAAGCGCAGGGGTGACAGGGCGTTCTCTGTAGCAGGCCCAAGACTCTGGAACGAGTTACCGCTGCTCATCAAACAGGCCCCCTCCCTCTCGGTTTTCAAATCCCGGTTAAAAACTCACTACTACTCCATTGCTTTCAATGCCAGCTGATTTGTATTGGATCGTTTGATTTATGATCTCCAATGTTTTTATGTTTTTCGTGTTGTACTTCATTGTCTGTGTTGCTTGTTGCGTGTTTGTTTGTCCAGCACTTTGGTGTGGACTTGTTCCTGCTTAAAGTGCTTTATAAATAAAATTGTATGGTATGGTATTAGCGGTACTGCATTTTAAATAAAAATAGCACAAATCCGCTTATGAATTATAAAAGTTAGTCAATCCGCTGTTACGCTGACAAAAACGTTAGGTCCGCTGTAAGCGGATTAGCGCATTAGCGGTCCCCAGCGGTTATATGCCCACCTTTGCTTAAACGTATATAAAATGTGGGTCTGCACTTAACGTCAACACTTTAGTCTACGTACTTTACTCAACAGATATGAAATGTGGGTCTGCACTCAACGTCAACACTTTAGTCTGCGTATTTTACTTAATGGATATAAAATGTGGGTCTGCACTCAATGTCAACACTTTGGTCTGCGTGCATTCCTCAACAGATATGAAATGTGGGTCTGCACTCAACGTCAACACTTTAGTCTACGTACTTTACTCAACAGATATGAAATGTGGGTCTGCACTCAACGTCAACACTTTAGTCTGCGTATTTTACTTAATGGATATAAAATGTGGGTCTGCACTCAATGTCAACACTTTGGTCTGCGTGCATTCCTCAACAGATATGAAATGTGGGTCTGCACTCAACGTCAACACTGTAGTCTACGTATTTTACTTAACGGATATAAAATGTGGGTTTGCACTCAACGTCAACATTTTAGTCTGCGTGCATTACTCATCAGGTATAAAAATGTGGGTTTGCACTCAACGTCAACACTTTAGTCTGCGTACTTTACTCAACGGGTATAAAAATGTGGGTTTGCACTCAACGTCAACACTTTAGTCTACGTACTTTACTCAACAGATATGAAATGTGGGTCTGCACTCAACGTCAACACTTTAGTCTGCATATTTTACTTAATGGATATAAAATGTGGGTCTGCACTCAATGTCAACACTTTGGTCTGCGTGCATTCCTCAACAGATATGAAATGTGGGTCTGCACTCAACGTCAACACTGTAGTCTACGTATTTTACTTAACGGATATAAAATGTGGGTTTGCACTCAACGTCAACATTTTAGTCTGCGTGCATTACTCATCAGGTATAAAAATGTGGGTTTGCACTCAACGTCAACACTTTAGTCTGCGTACTTTACTCAACGGGTATAAAAATGTGGGTTTGCACTCAACGTCAACACTTTAGTCTGCGTACTTTACTCAACGGGTATAAAAATGTGGGTTTGCACTCAATGTCAACACTTTAGTCTGCGTACTTTACTCAACGGATATGAAACGTGGGTCTGCACTCAACGTCAACACTGTAGTCTGCATATTTTACTTAACGGATATAAAATTTCTGTCTGCACAGCGTCAACACTTTAGTCTGCGTGCATTACTCAACTGGTTTAAATTGTGGGTTTGCACTAATGTCAACACTTTAGCCTGCATACTTTACTCAACGGGTATAAAAATATGGGTTTGCACTCAACGTCAATGCTGTAGTCTGCATATTTTACTTAACGGATATAAAATGTGGGTCTGCACTCCACGTCAACACTTTAGTCTGTGTGCATTACTCTGCGTGCATTACTCAGTGGATACAAAATGTGGGTTTGCACTCAACTTCAACACTTTAGTCTGCATACTTTACTTAACGGATATAAAATGTGGGTCTGCACTCAACTTCAACACTTTAGTCTGCATACTTTACTTAACGGATATAAAATGTGGGTCTGCACTCCACGTCAACACTTTAGTCTGTGTGCATTACTCTGCGTGCATTACTCAGTGGATACAAAATGTGGGTTTGCACTCAATGTCAACACTTTAGTCTGCATACTTTACTTAACGGATATAAAATGTGGGTCTGCACTCCACGTCAACACTTTAGTCTGTGTGCATTACTCTGCGTGCATTACTCAGTGGATACAAAATGTGGGTTTGCACTCAATGTCGACTCAACACTATACAGGTAGTCCCCGATTTACGAGGGAGATCCGTTACAACGAGGCGCTCGTAAACCGGAAATCTCGTAATTTGGAACGGTTGCCATGTCTCTCGTAAGTCCGAAATTTCGCTCGTAAATTGGAACGGTTTCGCTAGCGCGACTACAAACACTCGTTTTTCATCAAAAAACTGCTTATGAGTGCATAAAAATGATCGGAAACGTGTGTCCATATGCTTAGCTAACTAACTGTGGTGAAAAAACACATGAAAACTCAGTATTTTTTGCGTTTTTTCCAAAAATTCGCCAGCTCGTAAGTCTGGAACCTCGTAGATCAGAGCGCTCGTAATTCGGGGACTACCTGTAGTCTGCATACTTTACTTAACGGATATAAAATGTGGGTCTGCACTCAACTTCAACACTTTAGTCTGCATACTTTACTTAACGGATATAAAATGTGGGTCTGCACTCCACGTCAACACTTTAGTCTGTGTGCATTACTCTGCGTGCATTACTCAGTGGATACAAAATGTGGGTTTGCACTCAATGTCAACACTGTAGTCTGCATACTTCACTGAACAGATACAAAATGTGGGTCTGCACTCCACGTCAACTCTTTAGTCAGCGTGTTTTACTCAACGGATATAAAATGTGGGTCTGCACTCAACCTCAACACTGTAGTCTGCGTACTTTACTGAACAGCTTACCAAAAAAATAAAATAAAGCACTAACAAGATATCTCCATTCCAAACTCTTCCTCTTTCCCGGTTGTCCTCTGTCAAACTCAGGTGTTGGAGACGTCTTCAAGGTGAAAATTTTAAAGCCAGAACAGAAATCCTGGAATGTAATAATTCTCCTGTAAAATGGCGATTTGAAACCTTTGGCAAAATAAGAGTTAATGAGCACCTGATGCAGCTTCGCTTCTTTTCAGGTGATTTGACTGAC
>JBBPBX010032325.1:0-18423 GCA_038048925.1 Garcialebias charrua | reverse complement strand
CTGGAATAGCTCTGTGGACGTCTCAGGCTGGAGCAGCGGCTGGAGCAGCAGCTGCAGATTGATCGCGCCGCCGCTCCAACACTAGCTCATGGCTTGGCTAGCAGAAGCTAGCCAGCTAGCTAACACAGGTCTGGAGCAGCTGCGGTGGCTTGCCGGCCCCCGCGCTGCTTGGCCCGAAAACAATCAACGCATGGCAACCTATGTCGGCTTTGACCATCTCAAAGTAAGAAAATATATTTTTATTTATTCTGTAAATGTGAATAGCAATGTTTAACATTACAGTACACTACTTTACATGCTTAAATGTGTGCGCGCGCTCCGTTAGCATGATAAATAAAGGTTGAATGAATGAATGAATGAATAATTTTTTTTTTTAAATATAATTTTCACCCCCTACCTACGAACGGATCGAGCTGCGAACGGTTCTTAGGTCCCAAACTCGTTCGTAGGTCGGGGGTTCCCTGTAACCAGAAAATTATCATTAGCCAATTTGCAGATGATACAACCCTCTTCCTAAAAAACAAAGAACAAATTCCTCTAGCTTTAAAGGAAATAGAGTTGTTCTCTCAAGCCTCAGGGCTGCAGCTAAATATAAACAAATGTGAAATTATGAGTATCCATAACTGTTCTGAATCTTCGGTTTCCAATATTCCAGTTAAAAATGAAATAAAGTATTTAGGTACAGTATGTTGATTACTAAGTGCGAAGCTACTAGTGTAAGAAAAAATTTACAAGACAACATTGATAAATGTGGCAAAACATTAAATAATTGGCTTCAGAGAGATTTGACGTTGTTTGGTAGAACATTATTAACAAAAACTGAATCCTTATCCAGGTTGACGTATCCTGCATATTCATTAGCCATCCCCCCAAATCTCATTAAACAGATTAACAAAATAAATTTTAACTTTATTTGGAAAAACAAACACCATTACATTAGAAAAAGTGATTTGCTAAAAAAATTATGAGGAAGGTGGTATTAAGGCAATTGATTTTGAAATCATGAATGGTACTTTAAAAATTAGATGGCTTCAGTCCCTTCTAAAAAACGGTGATCTTATTTGTTTATGTTTATGTTTATGTTTATTAAATTTGTTCATTTTTTTACAAAAGAAACAATACAAGGCAATCTCATAATGATAGTGTACAAAATGTAAAAAAATGAAAGGTGGCAGAAAGAAGAATAAATCTTATTATATCTGCCCCTTATCTCCAACAATCAGATTAAACAACAGTAGTCAAACCATGTAAACAATAATAATCTTCAACCAACTTTTTCCAACAATCAGGTTAAACAATAATATTCTTCAACCAACAGTACAAAATGACTAATTCTTTTTAGTTTTCTAACTAATACTAATACAGTACAAAATGACTAACACTTTCTAATTTTCTAACTAATACAATACACATTACGTTATTTCACATATATTTTTTTAACATATTTGTTTTGATCATTTTTTTAAATGTAAACATTGACTTGGCATTTTTAACTACATTCTTATTCTACATTCTACATTCATATTTGGTTTGCTATACCGTCATTCATATTTCAGAAAGTAGGAGGTATTGAGTTGTTATTGAAATGTGATTTTGAATTATCTAAACTCCCCCTACAGCGCTCTGCTTTCCATAAACAGGTTTTGTTACAGTGGAAGTTGATGTTCAAACACAATTTCAGCCCTCATAATGTCCCACTATGGAACAACAGAGCAATTCTATGGAGTAGAAAATCTATATTCATAAAAGATTGGTGGAATAAACAAATATGGTCAATCACTCAATTACTAGATGGAAATGGTGAAATTTTAAGTTTGGAGGAATTTAACAGGAAATATGGAATTGTTTGTTCATTAACATTTTATAAGAAAGTATTACGTAGCATCCCTGATGTCCTTTTTCAGTCAATTAAAAACAATTTATCTCATCCCTATATTCCAAGACTCCATAAGATTCAAATTGAGTATGTGGATATTAGGGAAAGTAAATGCAACAACAGGTTTTTAAACCAATATTCAATAAATAACATGTACCCAGGAAGAACAAAAAGCACAGCTCTATTACAAACTTTTAACAATTCTACAAGAGTCAAAATAAGGACAAATTATTTGAGATTTCCGATTCCTCCTAAACTTAAAGAACTACATTTTAAATTTATTAATAACATATATCCTTCAAACCAATTCTTAAAAGAGAGATTTAATTTTAATGTAGAAAATTGTGGTTTTTGTAAGACTCAATTGGAAACAACTAAACATTTGTTTTATGAATGTGAAGAAGTATTGAACTTGTGGAAACAACTTCACAACTTTCTGTCTGCTAAGGGAATAAACTTGGATTTTGTTTCCTTAGAAAATATTCAATTTGGTTTATTCATTAAAGATAAGAACTTAGAATTTATTGTAAATGTTCTGATTATTGTAACAAAATACTATATCCATAAATGTCGATACGCAAAATGCTCCCTTTCTATCAGTGCTCTAAAAAATGATATTTCTTTTTTCAAAATTTGTCTAAAAAAGATGCAGAATGAAAATGCAGTAAAATTATATGAGTTAATGGAAGTTTTTTAGTTTCTAGCCCCCTGATTTGTATGTTTTTTTTGATTTATTGTTATTTTTTCTATTTTTCATCTTTTAATTCCCTTTTTTTTAAATTTTTATTTCTTTTTTTATTCTGTGAAGGACTTATTTTTAAGTATTATTGAGACTTCTTGAACCTTTGCAATCTGAATGTATTATAGTCTTTAGGAGATGTGATATGAGATATTGACGGTGTTTTTGACATGTTATTGTGAGTTTTGTCATTGTCATTGTTACTTTTGTTTATCACAAAAAAAAAAAAAGTCACAGGAAGTCAAGCTCTCTTTAAAAAAGCTTTCACTTCCTCGAACTCGTCAGTCTGTTGGCGAATTGAGAAGAAATGTGATAATAATCATTTTATTTAAAAGCGCCTTTCAGGACACCCAAGGACACTTAACAAACCAATACAGTTCAAACATTATCAGTGACAAATTGAAATATAAAATACATAAAGATTATAAAATGCAAAATAATAAAAATACATGTGATGACTCTCCTGAGCTGTATGAACTGTAGTCATGAGCCAAAGACTTGTTCATCAGCTAGGGTTTGACAGCCAGCCGCTGTTACAATCCAACCGAGCATTAAGCTCCAAACTTTGAATAAAAATTCCTTCTGAAGAATAATTTATTTTGAAATCTGACCGGAACTACTGTCCGCTACTTTGTTCCAATTGACGTGAATGCTGGAGACGCTGAAACGGTAAACGTACGTAACCGGATCAAAGGGAGCTTTACCATCTTCACAAGGTAACGAGTCGTCAATAATTTACCAAGCGTAGCATCATTTAGCTGACGTCGCCCGGAAAGCGTGCCATGTCCTGGTTAAACTCACCTCTGTTCATTACAAACTTCCCCTCTTCCTCCTTTTCCTCACTCCTTATCCATCCTTGCCAGTAATATTAAGAAAAGTGCCTTCAGATATGTTATCCCATAACTTCATTCTGTTGTTCCTTAAATACACGTCGAGTATGAATTATGGACGCATGATTTCATCTGTTTGATGTCTAATTTATAGGAAAGTAAATCAATCAATCAAAGTGTACATGTTATGATGTTAATTTATTGATCTGTTAAATAAATGACCGCATTTCCTTGACGGGTCAAATATAATTAACGTCTCATGGTCACTTATATCTCATCTGGTCACACAAGATCTTGTTTAATCTGAAAAAGAAGAGAATCCGTGAATAAATAACAATTACTACTCTAGACTTGAACTAGTCTTGAATAATTAATTATAAGGTTGTGTCAGGATAACACCTGCTCACACTCTTACATCTAGTAGCACCCTAAGTGTCTACTACATCAACACCAGTAGAGACCAAAGTAGATCACTACATTCTTAAACCCCCTCAAATCTCTAAAACCTCATGGGGGCTCATGTAAAAGCTGTATTTCAAACATTTTCACCACGAAGTTTGTGTCACTGTTATCTACTTTGAATTATCAGTGGGTTTGCAAACGCAACAGTATCAGCTAGCTGTAGCACGTCGGCTGCAGTTAGGACACGTGGCCAGCATTCCTGAATATTTCTGCTGGAACGATGATGTAATGCATAACTGACTGTTTATTAAACAGCGTTTGGATGAACTGTGGTGAAACGTTTGAGATGGGAGCTGTTTCAGGGCGGCAGTGATCCACTTTTGGTTTAGGCTTCACTCCGACTAGCCATTAGCTCATCAGTCTTGTCAGAAATAATAGATACGTCTCCAAACGGGTGTTGTTTATACTTGCTCTGTTAGCTGTTCATAACTTTTTCACAGAAACAGCATTGTTCCAGTTCATGTCTGCAGAAATGGTGGACATGTGTTTTGTTTACACCTCTGCTCACTAAAAACGAGTCGGTTTTTGAACGTTTGTCTGCAGCTGGAAAACATTTTCCACCCATTTGTTGCTTTGGTTTTTCTCCCTGTTGCGTTTGCTCGACCGAAGGCAGAGGTGCAGTTTGTGTTTGATGCTTTTTAAATTGTCGACATGCAACCAGATGTCAGCACCAAACATTAAAGTTGCCATAAAATACTCAGGCAGGAAGTTCACATCCTCTCACTGCATAGATAGCTACACGACCCACCCCAACACACACACTCCTGTTCTTCAGAGGAAGATGATGATCATGGCTCCTCCTGCCTGTGTTTGTGGCCTCAGGTAATATATATGCAGATATTTCTGTCGTCATTTTTTGTGGCAGGTGGGGTCCCTCCGGACCCGGAGATGGATTATTATCAGCAGCGGCACCAAACAGGAATGCTGCTGGACACATTAGCATTTCCTCAAATCTCTGTGGTCTGCCATGGTGAGGAAACATGATTTCTATTTAATGCATATTTATGATAATCAGTCTTCTCGTAACAGAGAATCAGACGAGCGCGGAATGAGAGGAGTTGTGAAACTGAATATTCAGTGACATTTTTCATCTTGTACAGCAGAAGTTGGATTGCACGGCCTGCATTACGTTAATTTAAATAAGATGTCTGCTGAGATGCACAGACGGGTGATTTTTTAAAAATCTATAAAAACTAATCAAGCATTTAGAGGAGGAAACCATCAAGTTGGGGCATTCTTGGTGCTTGATGTGTGTTAGGAGTGAGTCTCGGCTACTACCACGTTAAACGTTAGCTTAGTGACCAAACTGTAGCTACTTTTGGGTTGGATATGGCTGAGTAGCTGAAGAAGAACATTATTTTTTCCATACTGTACATGAATGCAACATTTTCATCTCCAACAATCCGACATGCTCAATGTTTTTGAAGTGGTATTCTGTGGAACGATTATGAACAGTTAATATCTCACTTGTTAGCTTCTGTAATAAAAGTTCGGATGAATAAAATGTACCAGTAATTCAGATTGGATCAATGAGCTAACGGCTAAGTAGCTACCAAGGGCATCAGTCTTAATAGCATTTCACACAACTCTATTTTATAAAACTTTACATGGGAAGGCTAGTTGCTTTGCTGCTTTTTTTTCACTTGCTGTAATGCAAGATTAATCAAAAAGGCGTTCAATTCAAGATCAACTGGACTTTGAAAAATAAATATAAATAAAGTCCAGTTAAAGTCCAGTTGATCTTGAATTGAACGCCTTTTTGATTTATCATGTCCTGGACGACTGAGAATCTTCACCAGCGTAATGCAAGATTAACAATAATATAAGCATTTGCATCATATGGTGTAATTTAAAAAAAATAGACGTGTATATTGGCAGTACAGTACTTTGATCTTGGCCTCGCTCAAACTAACTTATTAGTCTGATGAAAAATAAACTTTATTCCTCCAAACAGAAGTTGTTTTAAAAAGGATCTATGACAGGTAAGATATTAACTGTCATCTTGTTTATATTAGAACACAGCTCTAAAAGATCTGAATTACTTCTTTAGAGGCCTTGTGAAAGTCTTTTTAAAAGCAGTTTGGGATCAGTGTCTTCTGTGTGAAATAAAAGTTTATGTTGCGTATAGGTAACCCTCGAGGTACGACACCTGCGACCTACGGCAACTCAGACTTACGATTTTATCATATTTAATAAAAATATGATTAAAAAAAAAAAATATATATATATATATATATATTTTTTTTTTTTGTGTGTTTAAAAGTTATTAATTTCATGTGTATAGCACTTTGTTGCAGCTGTGGTTGTTTTAAATGGCTTTATAAATAAAGTATAAATATTAATTTTACGTTTTGATTAGAAATTTATCGTATTATGCAACTTCCGGTTTCCGCTCGCCACTTCCGGTCGCCATTTTACAACTGTACTGCAGTCAATGGAGCTCCAGAGGCTACTGTCAGCTGGCTCCGTGTGCCCGATCAGGGTTGCCTCATACGGATAAATTAGCTGGAAACACTCGGTCAACTCTGTGGACGTCTCAGGTCCGGAGGAGCAGCCGCGGATCGCCCCGCGATCGGCGGCCACAACGCCGCCCGACATGCTAACGACAGCAGCTAACAAAGCAGCTAACACAGGCGAAGACACCGAGCCGACATGCCGCGGAGGATCCATCTGCGGCCGGGAGCTCGCCGCAAATGTCCGCCTGGCAGTCGGGGCCACCGGCTCAAAGTAAGACATTATATTTTTTATTTATTGTGCAGTTCTGTGCGTGTTTATGGCCTTAGTATGTCTGCTTGTTCAGTCTCATGCCATTAAATATGTGTGCGGCGCTCCGTTAGCGGTATAACCGCGACCTATGTCAGAAACGCGGACCTACGACAGGCATGTGTTTTTGGTCCGCGAGGTACGACAAAATCGACCGAAGTCACACACGTAGGTCCCTATCCCTGACGTAACTCGAGGGGTTGCTGTATAATGTTGCAGAACTACATATGTCAACTGACAATGATGTACCGTATTTTCCGCCTGATAAGTCTCACCTCTCTTCTCTATAAGTCGCTTTGTCCAATTATTGGCAATAAATTGGAAAAATCCATAAACATGTCGCACCTTTATTTAAGTCGCATCTATTATGCGTCACCGCGACGCGTCAGCGTGTCATTTGCCCTGCTGAAAATGGCGGCCACAGGAGCGAGCGAGCATGGAAGGACTTTACAAGATTAACACGGTAAAAACAATTATTTGTTTGCTGAAAATTATAGCAAAGATGTGTCTTAGCTGAACTTTTCCTTAAAGACCGTGTAAAGTAAAATTAAATTTGTGTTTTGAGTTTGTCACACGGCATAAATATGTGTTATTAATCACCCATATATATCTGACTGATTAAAAACATTGTTTACCTTATAAAATTAAGTCTCAAAAATCATGAAAAAACATGATTTTGCCTTGGTCTGAAACTCTGGGGGCGTGTCAGCGCGTGGGCGTGGTTTCAGCGCAGCTGCGCTCGTGTCCTGCCCCCTCAGCTGAGCTGTGTGTGGAGGCAGACGGGTGCGCAGAGATCCACCTGCTCTGTTTGAGTTCTGGCTGTAACAGCAGCTCATTTTTCCAAGAGTTACGCTGTTTTTAGTGCACTAACAACTCTGGTTTTGTTTTTAAAGTTGAGGACACATAACTCCGCTGTTATGTGTTTAATAATAAGCGCTATTTTAGAAGATGAGCAGCGGACTCGCTGCACCCGGTCCGACCCGGTCACATCGCATGCGGGGTCTGTGTTGGTGATTAAAATAAAGAGTAATCACGTTGATAAGTTATCTCATCTGTGTCAGCGGAGTCACGGCGTTTCACGGCGCGCGTGGCAGGATTTCAGCTCCACGCGGATCGCTCTCACACACACACACGCGGGGGGGGCGCGGAGGTGCGCGGAGGTGCAGGTGGCAGTGGTCGCTCCAGCAGCACGCCTGGGTTTGTTTGACTCCCTCCTGCGTCTCAATGTCACAATGGAGCGGCTGCAGTCCTCCATGCGTAAAAGGAGTGAGAGTATGGAGGGAGACGGTCGGTAGCGAGTGAACGGCTCCACCGAAGAACGCATTTATACGGCTGGAGCTGCAGGGGGTGGGGCTTGTTACCGTGTGACGAAACACGGTAACATTTAAACCACGCCTAAAAAATCCTGAAACAGAAATATCTTTATACACAGTTTAATCTATAACTCCAAAATTAATTAGCTACAATTTTGAGACTTTTTACTCATTTACAAGATTACAATTATGACATTTATAATGTTTATTGAAGAAAATGTTGAAATTCACTTTACACGGTCTTTAATAAATGAACGCAATTGTCAAATCAGCTGGATTTAAAAAATAGTTTCGCTACGAGCACCCGCCCGGGTGGGACCGCAGCATTTTCTTCAAAATTTAGCAAAATAAACGCTTAAAAATATATATTTCGTAGCTGACATTATAGCAAAAGTGTTTCTGAGCTTAACCGTTCCTTAATAAATTCACAAAATGTTCAAATCTGCTGGATTTAAATTGTTTCGCTTTGACTTCTTCCAAACCGTCGCGTGCACTGCAAAAATTAATTATAAATAAATCAAAATTTATCTCAAATGTCTCATACAGGTAACAGTTTGTAAATGTCCATGTGATGATTACTTTCTGTAAGTTTGATAAAAATCTGTCCTGTAGTTCATGAGTTATTTACCGTAGATAAATAGTACCCGTTGCTAACAAACACTGAGCTAACTGGAGTTACCTCCAGAGCAGGAGGCCGGGCAGCGACAGAGTCAGTCCGACCAGAGGAGCCTGCCTTCGGACACATGAGTTGGGAACGGTCGGTGTACCCTAGCGGACAAAAGTGGTACTGCACCATTTTTTGCCAAAATGAAAAACGGTCATATCTGAGCCAAAAATACATAGTTCCCACACAGTGGCGAGTATTGCGCAATACCGGGTTTTTCGCCACTCGTAAAGGCAGAAATGGCGGACAAACAGACTCGAGCTACCACAGCTAAATACATTACTAGCTTCACCAAGGAACAAGAGCAAAATGGCAGTGGTCAGAGTTGAATGAGTTTGAGAAAGAAATCATGGCAGACGAAGCGGACAACTTGTCACAAAGTAGTTACTCTGATATCATTAATTATTTAATTACTACGAGGAGCGCACACCGGCTTCACAGCGCAGAGCTTCACAGCTTTAAATTAAAAAAAGATGTGTAAACTGTCTCAATCATATCTAACCAACTAAATAAAGGTTTAACTAAAATAACACACAGCCAGCACAAACAGTCCAGGCTGAACACGGACCAGAACCAGCACTTTGAGTGTTACCGTGTTGGAAGTTAGCATGTCGCCGTTAGCATCTGGAGCGGAGGCTCGCGTCGAGCTCAGGTCGGACGGCGTGGATCCGTCGCGGCCGCGGGGGCACGTCCCATGGGACCGACGCGTCGCCCGCACGACTTGGCTCCCGTCCTCCTTCCCCCACTGGGGCGGGACCGGCGAGACCGTGAGGAGGCCGTTGTCGCGTTAGCGAGATGCTAAGCTAACCACAGCAAGATGGTGTTGCTAAATAATAATAAATAAATAAAACAGCTCTAACACACAGACAGTTGTACTCTAACATTGTTCTGACATTGTTTCACAAAATGATTTATGTAGAATATTTTGTTTACCGGCCAAAAGCACGACGTCTTCCAGAGCAGATCCGAAAAGTCAGCTGCTGTGAGTGAGCTTCTCCGATGAGATAAATCCTTCACGTTTACTTTTTTTTTTTGATTAAGTGAAACCTGCGCGTTGCCCAAACGTCTACCCGACTGGAACACCCACTAACCCAACACAAAGTAACCATTGCAATTATTTAGAAATTAAAGACCGTGTAAAGTGAATTTCAACATTTTCTTCAATAAACATTATAAATGTGATAATTGTAATCTTGTAAATGAGTAAAAAGTCTCAAAATTGTAGCTCAATTAATTTTGGAGTTATAGAGCAAACTGTGTTTAAACATATTTCTATTTCAGGATTTTTTAGGCGTGTTTTAAACGTGACCGCGTTTCGTCACGCGGTCCTCATTAGTATAGCCCAACCCCCTGCTGCTCCAGTCATATAAATGCGTTCTTCGTGGAGCCGTCACTCGCTACCGACGACCGTCTCCCTCCTGTACTCTCACTCCTTTTACGCATGGACTGCAGCTGCTCCATTGTGACATTTCTTTTTTTTTTTTTGTTGCCAAAAGTCAAGTGATCACTTGAAGCTGTCACCATTCATTCTTCCTCCTCCTCGGAGGAGGAATGAACTTGTCACGAGTGAACTAAAGTCATGTCCAACGAGGCTGCACCAGGTTCTAAATATTTCCTGGTGTGCAGGTCTGCTCTGAAGGAGAAGCACTCCCTGTTTTTAATTTATTTTTTTTAAGTTTTCATGAACATATAAACACAGAAAACCGCTGCGCAGCCCTCTGTCTTTTGCGGCTGGAGCGACCTGCACCTGTTTTCACATCCGAGCCCCCCCGCGTGTGTGTGTGTGTGTGTGAGAGCGCCGTGACTCTGCTGACACAGAGATGAGATAACTTATCAACGTGATTACTCTTTTTAATCACCAACACAGACCCCGCATGCGAGGTGACCGGCCAGAACTCAGATAAAAACAGAGCAGGTTTTCACTAGCTGTGTTTCCATCCATTTTCATTTCGTATTTTGAGCTACCTCGCAAATATGTAAATACAAATTAATGCAGATCAGAAGTGTTTCCATCTACTGGCTTGAAGCGCTTCTACCAAGCCGCGCACAGCGTCATTACGTCAGACGTCAGCGTCATTACGTCAGACGTCAGCACTGCGCATGTCTACAGTAAACAGGAAGTAGCGGTTGAAAACTGAACCCGGCCACACATCTCGTCAAAATCGAGAGAATATTTCAGGTACGTGTTGCTATCGGGCGAGTTGTATTTATTCTGTCATGCCAACTAGTTTTAGCGATGTTACATGTTGTCCGGAGCGGAAACAGCTGAACGTCACGTGACGTGAATTTTCGCTACGTCAGAAATGAGTCGGAAAATGTGTTTCCATCTGTCGTTTAGCGCAACTCAAATCCCAAAAACCACCTCAAGCGAGCGTATAAACTTTTTAGCGTAATTCAGGAAGTAACCTCGCAATTTGCCGTTTCCATTAAGCTTTTCTGCTGCGCTATTTCAAATTGCGCAGCTAGAAACCTTGATGGAAACACGGCTACTGCTGCTCCTTGTCTGTCTCTCGCTCAAGGCAGGAAAAGGACATGAGTGCAGTACTGCGCTGAAACCACGCCCACGTGCGACACGCCCCCAGCGTTCTAGAGCAAGGCAAAATCATGTTTTTTCATGATTTTTGAGACTTAATTTTATAAGGAAATCAATGTTTTTAATCAGTCAGATTTATATGGGTGATTAATAACACATATTTATGCCGTGTGACAAAATAAAAACACACATTTAATTTCACTTTACACGGTCTTTAACAAAAAAAAACAACGTGAGAAATACACAGCCATTACTGCGCTCTTACTACTCTCTGCCTCCCTGTGGGAGGGTCCACCCGGAAATTCCACAGATGTGACATCACATGGGAACTATGTATTGGTCTAAAAATATGGGAAAGAAATCCATAAACAAGTCACACCTCTCTATTAGTCGCAGGGCATGCAAATTAGGCAAAAAGGTGTGACTTATAGACTGGAAATACGGTATGTCATCATCTTATGAGAAACTTCCATGTGTGTGAACTTGTGCACAACTTACGCATTGTATATATCTGTACTTTATGTCTAACACGTTGACATGCACTAAAAATGTTGTGCATCTGCAAAATTACTGGCTGGCATCTGCATACAACAGCTTCAGCCATCAGATATCAGTGTGCTGGTTACTTATTCAAACTTGTGCCGGTTTGCCATTTTTTCACACACTGATGCTGTGTGTCTCTGTGTGACGGCCTCTCTGCACAATGGATGAGCAGGAAAACAAACAAACAAAACCGAGACCCAAACCAGAAACTGCTGCAGGAAACAACCACAAAGGCTTCTTGTTGTGCAGTCCAGACACTGTGAAGTCTGAGAAGACGTGTTCGACTCGCTGGCTCGGTGAGCCTGTCACGTTTCCTCTGAGGGTTGGAGAGAAGCCCACACATTTCAAGCAGAAAAGTGGCAGAAGTTGGGGACGAGCCAGAGCTAGAATCAAGCTGTTGTACAATGTTTACAAAATGCTCTTATCTCCAAAACACTTCTGGCACACAAACCTGGAAAAGTCTGAACTTTATGAAAAGATTGTATCTGTCAGGCCGACAACAAGAGGCAGAGGAAAGAGTTTTCCTTGTGGGATGACGACACAACGGTGTATAAAAGCTGGTTTATGAAGGAGCTTAATAATTTTAAATGATGTGTTTTATTGTTTCTCACCACGGGGGTTTGCTTTAATTAAAAATGTTTTTTCACCTTGTTTTTGTTGTTGGAAATGTTCTGAACTGTATATATATAATTTTTTTTTTACCCAGAACATCTGAGAAGGCTGCTCCTGTGAGAGAAGGACCTAAACAACAGATTATTACGATGGTACTCGTTTATATATGGGATCTGGGCTGCTTTCTTGTCATTTTAACACTCAACAAAAACAACACGAGTGTGTTTAAGAGCTCCCCTGTCTCAGACGAGCGTTTCGCTGCCCACTCACCTGAATCATGTTCATGGGAGACATTTCCATTTCCTGCGAGCCGAGAGGAGAGTACTACGCAGCAGTCGTTGTTAATCACAGCCCTTCAGGTTTTCATCACCCGCTACCAAAAGGCAAAGGTAGACAATAACACGTGTGTTAGCAAAATATCTCATGAACCACTGACCAAATTTCAATGAAGCACAGCGAGTATTCATTGGATTTATACGACTTTAACTCTTCAGTGTTTTGGAGACAACCTAATGCAAATGTTGTTACAGCTAGCTGATCTTAAAAACACACAAAATGGACAACTCAGTCAGTTTGACTGATTCTGAGCTGAAATTTTGCGTGGCAGTACCTAAGAAGAAGAATGTAAAAATGTTAAGTTTGGTCATCTGGACCAAACTTAACCTAGTGATTATGCATCAGGATCCTAAGAAGAAGAGAGAAGAATGTGCTATGTGTTGTCATCATTGTATGTTTCTATACAATGATGACGTGTATTCTGTATTTAATCCATCACACCTGCGATACACCCAGGTGGAGCAGTGGGCAGTACCCAGGGAGCAGATGGGGATTAGGTGTCTTGCTCAAGGATACCATGGCATGTGGACAGGGCAGGGAGTTGAACTTGTGAATTTCTGGGCACAGGTTGGGTGCCCTACCTCTACACCACAGTTGCCCCAAAGAGTGATTTTTTTTTACATATTCTGAGGAAAAACTTGCATTCTCTGTTCAACTCCAGTCCATAAAAACACCCAGCTCAAAAACTACAAACTGCTCAAATCCCTCAGTGACGAGGACTTTGGCGCACCGCTTGTTAATCTCTCAGCTGTAGTGTTGTTAATAATCGATCCTGGGCTCCCCTCCAGTTGGACCGAGCCGTGTTTACTGTTCAGGGCTGAGTTCTGTCTTGTCCAGATGCTGGACCATCATTTGTTTGCTTTGGCCTCCCAGCTCCCCGGTGTCTCCATTTATCAAAGCAACATTCCCACAGTCCACTTTTACCTGTGTTTTTCTGCACGCGCTTCTTTTCAGCTCAACACAACAATTGAACTTACTGTGTGAAGCCTGAACACGCACAGGCACACCCTTCCTGTGTGGCCCCTGACAAATGTGGTTTCTTTGAGCCGAGCAACAGACCTTGAAGCTAAAGCTGTTGTTGGGAGCTATTGAGCTAGAAAACAGCTAATCAGGTTCAAGAAATCATGGTGCTTTAAAGGAAATGAGAAGGAAAAATACGAGGTAAACAAAGCATCTAGACTGGACCATTGCGATGGTTTGTTTTTGGGTGTCCAAATATTTATTTAAAACGTCTTCAGTTGATCCAAAATGCTGCTGCCAGAGTCTTAACTGGAGTTTCTGGGAGAGATCATACCTCTCCAGTTTTCACTTCTCTCCACTGGCTCCCTGTCAAATCCAGAAGAGAAATCAATATCGTATTTCTAACCTACAAAGTCCTCAACAACCTCTTTGAGAGAACAATGAGTCAGTGACTTGCTAGTTCAAGTCAAAGTGAGTCAGATCAGGTCTTTCTGAGGGAACAACGAGTCAGTGAACTGTTTGTTTACCTGACTTTGATTCTCATGCTCGTGTTTGGGTTCCCTTTATCAGTCAGGTCACTCGGTGCAACACTATTGCTATGGGAATTGCGCCCCGCGCGATTACCTGAAGGAATACATTCACGCCTTTATGGCAGTGGGCGTCAAGAGTCACCTCAGAGGCCCCGCCCTCTGGGTACTTAAGACGCTAGCGCCCATCCAAACGGTCTCTTTTTTCCCTTCAGCTCGCTTAAACCTGAACTTCGTGGGACTTCTCTGTAGACATTTCGCACGTTAGAGGTGAGCTCGCTCCCTACGCTGAGCGTACAGAGAAATTTCCTGTGTATCGCTGGGCTGGCGAAAGCTAGTCCAGCACATTTTTCCTTAACCTTGAAGTTTTCTTCTCTTTTCTCTCCGCAGCTGCTTCGCTCGACGGCGCTAACTGCGTCACATCGCTACCCTGCTAAAGAGTAGCAGGCTAGCTAGCGAAAGCAACGCGACGGAGAGGACATCTCGGACAAGGATTTTAAGACAACTTGCTTGTTTCCTCTCGGCCATGGCTCCCAAGAAGGGAAAGCGAAAACCAAGATTTACAAAAAAGGCTAGCAGGACGGCTAGCAAGACGGCGAGTCCCAGCTCGCACGCCTGCCCCACCGGCTAAGGATATTCCCTTTCGGCGACGGTTACCCACGAGGCCTGTCCTGTCTGCCTGGGGATGCTGTACGCAAAAATGGCGTTGGACGCTCCCGACTCCTGTCCACACTGCAGCCAGATGCTGGAGGTGGTGAGGAGACATCGAGTAGACATCGTGGCCAAAGCCATGGGCGCAGCTGTGGCGCCAACAGACCCGGACCTTACAGAGGCTCTCACTCCCACGCCGGAGCTCGAGAGCATGGATCGGGAAGACAGTGGACGGGTCGAATGGTGGGACAGCCCGGACATGGCGGCTCCCGTCGGGGACTCGACAGCCGAATTTGACACTCGAGGCATGAAGAACGCAGATGAGATCTCGCTAACAGCCTCAGGTGAAATTTCTGGTGATGAAGCCGATAACGAGTATGAAGGAGAGGAAGAGGACCTCTCACAGAACCTTGCGCCAGTGCTGCCAGAGACAGACACTTCGATCCCCGCACTGTTCGACTTGTGTCGCAGAGCGGCGGACGCGCTACAGATCCCGTGGCCGGAACCTCCACCTCGTCAACAAGTCACGAGGTTGGCAGGTAATTATTTTTATGCCAAGCAGCAGTCGACAACAAGGCACAGGATGCCCATCTTCCCGGATTTCCTCACGGAGCTTACTCGCACCTGGGCTGCACCCAGGGCTCCCATGCTGCTCCCGCTCTCCCAGTTCCTCGACTTGGCTGGAATGGAAGCAGCAGGAATGTCCAACGTGCCACAGATGGAGGACACGCTGGTGTCTCACCTGGCCCCCAGATTTTCTGGGACAAAACCAACTTTGCCAAGCAAAGCCTGTCGAGCTTCAGCTGCACAGCTCGAAAAGTGTTACAGAGCTCAGGGCCTCGCGGCACGTGCGATGAACGCCTCCGCCATGATGCAAGCGTACCTGGCAGAGAAGCTGCAGGAGCTCCAGGTGACAACAGACAAGCAGGCTGCGACCAAGGTGCTGGAGGAAGCCTGCAGGGCCACTGACTTTGTGCTCCGCATGATGGGGACGGCAGCCATTGCACAGGGGAGATGTATGGCTGAAGTGGTCATCGCCCAGCGTCATGTGTGGATGACCCTGACGGACCTTCCAGAAGGTCAGCGAGTCCCCTTTTTGCACCACTCGATAGAGCCAACGGGACTCTTCGGGAGAGCTCTGGACCGGATCCAGACCAGGCTGGAACAGAGGCGCAAACAGGCTGAAGCCCTCCGTAAGGGCATGCCAAGGAAAGCCCCCCCCCCAGGGAGACAAGCGGGAGCAGACCCATACAGCCTCGACACCGCTCAGCCACACGTCGTCCCCCGCAGAAGAGGCCGGCTTACAACGGGGAGCACTGGCAGAGACCCCCAGCAGGTCCACCTCAGGCCGGTCAGTCCTGGAGCAGGAACAGATTCGTTCCTCGCCAAGCGGTTCCGTCAAGGACTTCCTCAACGAACTGTGATGGGAGACAGAAGCGGGCCTGACGAAGCGGGCCCTCTTCACAGTTTTGCTGGTTCGTCCGCCCAAGGGGTACGGGAGCCTAATTTTATTTGCCCAGACTTTATTTGTAAAAGACTACAAAAAGCTGGTGATATTAATGTATGTACAAAACATGAATATTCTGCTGTGTGTGAAATAAAGACAAAATGTTGTTGCACAAAACACAAAATAAAAGTCCCAAAGAACAGTTTTAACCTGGTTCTTGACTCAAAAAAAAAAGAAAAATAAAGAAAATGATGGTGAACAACAACACAGCACCCTTTTGAAAACAATCGCTATGAAGGGAGAGGGCTGCCACCCTCCCTCCCTCATGGTGCACGGGATGCCAGGTCAGAACAATGAACCTCAGCAGGGTGCCCCGGGACTGTCTGCAGTAGACAGACCTCGCGGCATCCGCAGACAGGTAGACCGGCTCACACAAGGCCGGACGGGGGGAGTCACACACTCACCGCGCCGCAGGAGCTCGGGGGACAGAGAATACACAAACCCCCCAAGCTCACAGCACGTCCGCATGCCCGGAGGGCGTGTCGGCTGGACACGGTGACCATGACGACGGACTGTCATGGCCCCCAACTGCATTTCAGCGGATGACCGCACCAGCCCACGTGGGCGCTGCAGCCGCCTGCAGGCCCGGGCCGTGCACACATGCTGAAAGGGAAAACGACAGTAATGTTGCAGAAATTATAAATAAATGTCGTCACAAAACAAACAATGCACCCTGGCCGACCCGGATGATTTTTCCTTGTGCCCAAGAGAGTCTGGACCTTGTGAATCGGTCCCGGTCTGTAGGTGCTGAGCAGAAAAATAAGAATTTTACAGCTCCAGGCGTTCAAACTGGGACAGGCTTTCCAACCTGTAAAGCCAGCAGTCCGCACACGATCAGTGGACCTGAAATATATGACCAAGCTCAGCGCACTAGCCCAGCTGCTCCTTTAAATAACGACCCCTCATCGGGGGGTTTCAGCTCTGTCATAAGACTACAGGGAAGCACTCTGTTTACACCACAGATTACCGTATTTCTGGGTGTACGGGTCACCACCACTTTGGTCAAGGCACATCCTCAGAGGAAGCGTGCCTAATACAGCTCCCTGGAATCGGAACCAACTCCAGAGCAGTGGCGGAACCGGAGGCTTGTGATCCAGATCCAACCACGTTGCGGCCTAGAATCTGAAGGTCTGTCCGCATACAAAACTTGCACGCTCTACGTCCCGTGCCTCTCACCATACGAAGCAAACGCAGTCGCTCTGGCCCACGGCTGGCCAGCAGGGGCGCTGCATTGCACCTCTCCTCCCGCACCCCCAATTCGGGTGACGCGGGAGCACACAGGCAGGAGGGACCCCTCCCTAATATTGTTGGCCCCCAGATGGCCACGGGGCCCATGGCCCTCGGGGGTGTGCTCAATGATGATACACTGACGGCTGTTCCCCTTCAGGGGCCTGCTGACTCAACCACACAAACAGCCTCTCCACTTACGCCCAGGACTGTGGCAAATTTCAGCTTGGTTGCTGAAAGGAACAAACTGATGGCCTCAGGCCTCCCCAGCAATGTGGTAAACACGATCCAGGGAGCGAGAGCAATGCCAACACAGACTCTCTATGCTCGCAAATGGTGTGTTTTTGAAGCTTGGTGCATGGAAAGGAATATTGTCCCTTATTCCTGTGACCTGGTCCAGCTTCTTACCTTTCTGTAGGACCTGCTGGAAAAAGGCCGCTCACTTTCAACAACTAAGGTGTTTTTGTCAACTATCTCGGCATGCCACGAAAGCTGGGGGGGGGAAAGACTCCCGGTGCACACCCTCTCATGATACGGTTCATGAAGGGTGTATTGAGGAAGAGACCCCCCTGCAGGACTTTGACCCCTGACGGGGACCTCCAGTTAGTCTTGAATGCTCTCTGTGAGCCCCCATTCGAACCTCTAAGCGACATTAAGATAGATTTGCTATCTTATAAAACTGCTCTACTCCTGGCTCTTTGCTCAGCTAAACGGGTAGGTGACCTCCACGCTTTGTCAGTGCACCCAATGTGTACGAAATTTACCCTGATGGGTCAAAGGTCACCCTACGTCCTACAGTGCTTTAAGTGGAAAAAAAATAAGTGCCGGTACCCTCCCTAATGTCATAATAATATGCATACCTGCAAACTCAGAAGGGATG
>JBBPBX010032324.1:13117-33954 GCA_038048925.1 Garcialebias charrua | reverse complement strand
GAACCGAAAGTAACGGCAGCTCCTGGTGCTGTTGTTCAAGATAAGACGTTCCTTAAAGGAATGTCAATAAAAGAGAGCTTTTCAGCTGTTGAAGATGGCTTATAACTTGGCATGTTATAAGTCTTTAACTGAATGACGTGTCCTTAGCGTGTGACTAGACGATCATCAGTTCTTTGGAGAAGACCATGGTTTGAGGCTTACTCCAGCAGACTTTCAGAGAAAGTAAGATGTGAAGGTTTTAACTGAGACGTGACCCAGAAAATGTGTTCTTTCTGATTGGCCGAATGGCATCATAAGTTGATGTGAGGATGACATCAACATGTTGAAAGGGGGTCAAAAGATTAGTTTGTCAGAAAGATAAAGTGTTAGTTTCAGATGTCAGCATTTTATCATAAAACTGATTCCTTTGCTTTAACACTTTAACAAAATACTGTTGGTTTGATTAAAACAACGTCATTAAGCATCACATATGGGACCTATTAATGATAATAGCTTGATTATTAAATAGGACAAAAACAAAAGTCTTTGGGTGTCTAGATTGTCCTGAGCTCAAGCTAAAATGAATGAGATAAAGTGTTCCTTTTATCTTCACATGCAAGTTCGAGAGGAGAGGAGAAATCCTCCATGTACAACATTTTGAATTAAGCAGAGTATTTGATTTATCTGACATTAAAATGTACTGATGCTCTTACAAATAAAATTATTCATTTGATAACATTTGAATTAACAAAATTAAAAGAAGTCTCTGTGACCCGAGATTGCACCTTTGACACAGCAGTGAAACACAGTTTAACTCTCACAGAATAACACAGCTTAAAAGCACACATCATGAAAATGACAAAAGTTATTCTTTTGATCACATCAGCCTAAAATCAAAGATAGAAATAGTCTCTTATTGGTGACTATGTTATCAGATTATAGCTAAATGAATAATTTTGTAGTAAATGTCTTGCTTTACTGAGAGGTCAGTAAAGGTCATCACTGGACAGTTCAAAAACCTTAATTTGACCCTGGGTAGGTCCACTACATCTCCCCCCTTTTGGAAGCCATCGCCAGTCCTTGGGGATGGGGTCCAACACGAAAGGAAACCTTGAACTGTCTTTGATCTTGAAGTAATCCAGCAAGTGGAAAAAAAATCAAAAATTATAATCCCATAAAGTTTTTTGAAATTCCATACTGTTCGGAGGTAATCCCATTGCGAAAAGCTTTTAATCCCTTGGAAAACTGAGTCTGTTAACTCTTGGCAAACAAAGTCTGTGATCCCTTGGAAAGCAAAGTCTTATAATCCACAGCGGTAATTCCACAGCAGTAAATCCACAACGATTAGTTTTGTTGATTGATCAGCACCAATTGTTTTTATCAGCATGTAGAGGGGATCCCTCGATTGACGCAGAGGAGGCGACCCTTGGATGAAGGTTGAAGACCAAGCGTTGGAGCTGCAGGTCCCCACATCGATGGTTGGTGGCTGGTTGGTTTCCAGTCAGTGCCACTCTGGTTCTATGTGTCATGCAATTATGTGGTTTTAGGTGGGCTTATGATTGGGATTTTACATTAAGCCTTACCTATATGCACCTGGTATGTAAGCTATCATGGTTTAGATCAGCTACAATTACCAATTAAGGGGTGGATCAATTCTGTAAAATTAGATATAGGGATCTGTACCTATAAAATTTTGGAGGGCTTCTGTAACGAAGGCCTCTAATTCCAAACTATTCCTCCATTCATTACTTAGTTTAGGTTAAACTAAAATGAAATATAGTTTGATCTAAATGTCTGTTGTCTTTTAGACGAACGACGTAGGATTTGGTATTCCTAATAAATTTTGAAGTCTATGGCGAGACTCATCAAAATGAATAGACAATCTAGAATAGAAACGATCGAATCGGTTCAATTTAGAAATTGTGAGGTCAATGTAGTTTATGGTACCTTGAGTAGCTTTAAACTACATTGACTCTTCGACGATTGAGATTTAACAAAACGAACTGCATGTTGGCATAGTTAAATCCATATCATTCATTAACCAATGTTAATACAAAACCTTTTTGGCTGGGAGTGTTCAGAACCAAACAATCTCAACTAATGACAACAGTAATGACTAAACAACAAGGAAACAACGTTTCACTGCTTCGACACACTCTTGTCGTCAGATTCCAAAGTGCAACACACAAGAAAACAGGTCTCAACTTTATGACCGAGGTCAAATTAAATCTCGTGGATTTAAACGGTTGTTAAGGTTAGTTTTTTGTTGTGGGTTTTAGGCTTAGCGTTTCTAAGTTCAAATTGGACAATGCGACTTATAGGGTGGGAAATATGGTAGTTTAAACCTGATTAGTTTATTTACTAACTTGTGTTTGGACGACCTTATTATCCCATGAAGTCGGTGTGTTTGTGAGATCTTTGTCTTTTGTGGAGTCATTGAACGCCTTGTAAGGTTTGATCTGATTTCGATGTACCCATTTAGCAATTGGCTCTTTGCGGCCTTTGCTGATTTTGATTTCGTAGACGACTGAGGACACTTTGTCTGTTATCAGATGAGGTCCAGTCCACCTGGGCATTAGTTTGCGGGCGAGAGTTCCGGTCTCGGACCCTCCTTTCCCGGTTGCTGGGGCGAACGTATAGTACCAGACTCTGTCTCCCACTTGGAGTTCATTGTGAGAGGCCTTTTGGTCGTAGTACGCCTTACGTCCTTCAGCGGATTTTTCCAGGTTTTTCTGGGCGAAAGCAAAAGTGTTTCTGAGGTGTACATTCAAATCTTTCATGTATTGTTGTGTGGTGTAGGCTGTCGCCATGGCGGCGTCGCCTGGTTGGTACAACAGGTGTAGAGGGAGAGTCATTTGTCGACCGGTCATCATCTCGAAGGGAGAGATGCCAGTTGATGTGTGTGGAGTGGCTCTTATGGCCATGAGGACCAGAGGGAGTTTCACGTCCCAGTCCTTGTGGTTTGCAGCCACGTATTTCTTCAAAATACTCACCACAGTTCTGTTTGCTCTCTCTACTTGGCCTGAAGCCTGTGGGTGGTAGCCGACATGAAAGTTGGCCTTGACGCCTAGCGTCTTCCACAGTTCTTTCATCACTTCACCTGTGAAGTGTGTACCTTGGTCTGAGTTCACCCTAAGGGGAAGTCCAAACCTTGAGAATATATGATTCATTAACAACATAGCAGTAGTTTGTGCTGTGTCGTTAGGAGCTGGTAGGCATTCTACCCATTTGGTGAATGCACAGGTTACCGTGAGAAAATATTTATTTCCTCTAGAGCTCTTAGTGAGTGGTCCAACCCAGTCGATCTGGAGGTCAGACCATGGGAATGCAATGCCTCTGCTTTGCAGTGGTGCTCTGTGAAGTGGTCTGGTTGGCTGAAACTGGCCACAGACCACGCACCCTTCAATGTAGTCCTTGACATCCTTTTTCATTCCAGGCCAATAGGCAATTTGTTTTAATGCCGTCAGCGTGGCTTTATCTCCTTTGTGTCCTGCGGACGGGAGATCATGGGCATGAACTAACATCACCCCCCTTTGGTCATGGGGAACCACGAACACAGGTGAGGACGTTGGTCCATGAGCGAAAGTTAAGATGCCCTTGATTAGTTTTAGCTGTTTGCGCAGCTGATAGAGGACCTTAAGGTCTGGATCGGAATCCAGGTCGTCTTTAGACGGACTATTTTTGTTCGGATCAGTCAGGTACAGTATCATGGAGTTGATAGCAGGATCCGACTTTTGTAGTTGGATGATGTCTGGGTCAGTCAGTGCGGGTCGTACAGAGACTGCGTTGTCAGCAGGTCTGGTTGCGGCCTGTGCACGTGTGACTGCCATAACTCTGACTGAAGGTTGTGTTGGCAGAGTCTCGATTAACCAGGAGGGGTCGAAGGACCATAGAGGACCTTCGTCGGCTCCTTCTTTGGCTAAGGAGTCTGCAATGTCATTGTAGTGCTTGTCATCGCCTGGGACTCTAGAATGCCCTGGAACTTTCTTCCAGTAGATCTGTAAGTCGTGTGATGTCACCAAGTGATCACACGCTATGAAAAGCTCTTTGTGTTTGACCACTTTTCTGTCGCTTGTTAGGAAACCGTTCTGTTTCCACACAGCGAGGTGACAAGCGAAACTTAAACGAGCATAGTTAGAGTCAGTGCAGATGACTAGCGTCTTGATGGAGCGTTCTACTACCATCTGGAGAGCTATTAGGATTCCTGCAATCTCAGCGTACTGAGAAGTCTGAGATCCTAATTTGTAGCTGAAAGTTATCTGCTCTTGGTCTTGGAGGAGGACCCCTCCAACACCTGCTCTGCAGATCTTGTCGCGGAGGAATGAAGATCCATCCACGTACAACGTTGTCATATCTTTGCAGATATTGTCATCAAAGAAGTGGTGATTCGGGTCTTCAGTTACTGGGGGTTTTACCTCAACCGGCGGCTGGGTGGCTGGTACATCTTGTGTACACTTCTGGCAGATTGCCAAGTCCGTCCCCAGATGTGACTTCTTGTTTTGACCATAACGTATGTCTAGGTTAAAACTTTGAAGCGCCATGAGCCACGTTGCAACACGTGAGTTTGTCACCACACCATCTCTGATGCGTTCACTGTTAAGAAAGGTCACTGGCTGGTGTTGTGTTTCCACAATGATTTTCTGTCCACCAATGTAGCTGGAGAAATGTTTAACTGCCCACACTGTGGTCAGTAAAGCTTTCTCACAGTCTGAGAATCTCAACTCGGGGCCTGCCATCGTTTTGCTGGCGTAGGCTACCACACGTTTGTCTCTGTCGTGTATCTGGTACAGACCTGCACTTATGCAATGAGCTGAGAAGCCCACTTCCAAGTAAAACTCTTTGTTGTAGTCTGGGTAGACTAAACAAGGGGCTGACTTGATCCTGTTTATAAGAGCGTCCATTGCCTGTTGCTGTTTGTCAGTCCAAACAAATGGTACGTCTTTTTTAAGGAGTTCAGTCAGTGGTTTCGCAAGGTCCGCATAGTTTTCGATGAATTGGTTCGAGTAGTTACACACGCCCAGAAAACTTTGTAGTTCTTTGAGATTGGTGGGGACTTTGAGATTGTCGAGGCCTTGGGTGCGAGTCAGCTGTGGTTGTACTCCGTCAGGACCTACAAGTAGGCCAACGTAGTCCACTTTGGTTCTGCACCATTGGCATTTTGACAGTGATATTTTAGCACCAGCAGTTGTCAGCTGATTCAGAACGTGGTCGATCTCAGCCAAATGTGAGTCCAGTGTTGGCTGTCTCAAAAGGACATCGTCCACGTAGATCAGTGTCCCACGCTCGTGGGCGTCTGGACATGCTTTGTTCAAGAAAATGTTGAACTCTGCAGGTGAGTTAGCGTAGCCAAAGGGACACCTGTTAAAGGTGTACTGACGGCCACCAAAAGTGAAAGCTAGTTTGTACTGGTCCTCGGCGCGCACAGGGATGGTCCAAAAACCAGAGGCGACGTCGAGGGTCGAGAAGTACTTACCATTGGTGACCTTGGGCAGTTCCTGTTGGAGTTGCGTCATAGGCCATCTGGATAAGGGAACTTGTTTGTTTAGCTTTCGGTAGTCTATAGTGAGTCTCCACTTACCATTTGGTTTTAACACCGGCCATAAAGGCGCAGAGTAAGTGCTGTTACAGTATCGGATGATACCTTTTTCTAACAGGTCATTAATGATTTCTCTGATAGGTTGATGTGCTGCCAGAGGAATCTTGTACTGTCTGACAAATGCAGGGGGAGCATTAGGCGGGGTTGGGATGCTCACTGTGTGGAGCGTGGTCAACCCACAATCCATTGAGTCAGTTGAGAATGATTTCTCAAATTTTAGAAGAACTTTGCGAAGTTTGTCCCTTTCTTCATCAGTTTTCAGGGCGTCGGCTTGAGCGACCACCTGTTCAATCTGTGAAGCAATTGAGAGGGGTTCTTGTCCTTTGGGGAGCTCCATTGAGTCCCTTTCAGTGTCGTGAAACCTGTCTACAGGTAGGGCACTATAAGTTTGAGGACCTAGACTGTCTCCTCGGTTGAAACCGAACCGGTTGACTGTGTCATGGTCGGAATCATTGGGGGAGAAGAGAGCTATGGCCTGTGTTGGTTTCGTGAACAAGACTTGCCCCGTGTGTTGATTTGGGATCAAGTTTTCTGGGAGTCCTCCCAGAAATGGAATGCTTAGCTCAAAATCATGAAAATCAGTAGAGATCAACCATCCTAGCTGTGTGTTTTTTGGGATCAGTACCTCTTCTGTGCTTGTGTTGCACACAGCAACAGTCGTGGTTCTGCAGTCGAGGGTCACTTGGCATGTGGCCTCCATGGACAGTCCTAAGTTGAAAAACATAGGAGATGGTTGAAAGTATGCCTGTTTTGTGCTACTAGCTTGTCCTTTCATGATGTGACACATCACTGGCTTGTTCATAACCTGAGGTGGTACCGCAGTGTTATGGCTGTTAGCAATCTGACAGACCTCTGGAATGGTCTGTCCAGCCTTAAGGTTCTCTGTTGTTAGCACAGGAGAGTCCTTTGTGGCTGTGTCTAGTGACCACAGTACATTGTTGTTGATGTCCACTCGGACACCTAACCTTACCAAAATGTCGGAGCCTATGTAGGTTGCATGTGGTAAGTTCGGGACCACGAGGAACGGGTGATCCAGTTCTCGTTGGTTCCAGATTAGTTTCAGGGCAATGATCCCTATTGCGGTCATTACCTGTTTATCGTTGGGGTCTAACGAAAAGCGGAAAGCCTTTTTGTTCATATCTAGACCCAACTGTTTCTCAACCAAGGTTCCATAGAAAGCTTGGCTGATCGCTGATTTCTCCGTCCAAGGAGACAAAACAGCATCATCGGCGTGGGATCCTTGGATCTCAACACCTTTGACTACCCGTGGTAGGTAGTGTTCAGTGGGTGCTGACTGTTCCAGCTCGCAGAGGAGGCTCTCTTGTTGGGCCTTTTCTGCCTCACCTGTTGCTGAAGGTTCACTTACCGGGATTGTGCTCTCGTTGGAGGACCCCTTTGTGCCTTCCGCGGTACCTGCTGTTAAACAGTCAGTGTCACCATGTGTAGGCATATCGATCGGCAGTGGTTGGCTCACTCTGGTCCACATTGTTTGATCGCCATAATCTATAATCGCGTCAAAGCGGTTTATAAAGTCTTGGCCAACCAAAAATGGGAATGAGTCAACGGTGGACACGTGTACCGGGTGGTATAGCGTCATTTCACCAATCTGCATATGAACCATGGCTATAGCTGTAAGGGTTGTACTCGTCTCTGAGAGTCCCTGTAGTACTACAGCACATTCTTTGAGGGGTATTTCCCTGTCAACCCCGCTAGCGGCTATCCTTAGCTCCTTCAACAGTGTGGGAGACATAATGGTTATGTCAGCCCCACCATCCAGGAGGGCCTCTTCTGTGAGGAAGAATTAATGAGGAGGTCAATATTAAATACTGACCTCTTTATCCTTAATTAATCTACTTATTCAGATTGAATAGTAAATGTTCACGGATTCTGTTCTTTTTCAGTTTACCCAATATTTCTGTGATCTTTATGATGGATAAATACACAAAGCCATTAAGTGACAAAGACGTTAACTTAGTTTGATATGTCAAAGAGACACTATCATTTATTTAAAATAAATCAACTAAATTAACACCATTACACTTGATTGACATGATTTCACTTTCTTTCAATTCAAATACGTCAGCACACTTAAATTTAACACAACAGACATAAATATTAGATGTTAAGCATATTTAGTCTGTGGGCTCTTTAACTTAAAAAATATAGTTTCCAGCTTAGGTTGAGAGGGAAAAGAAATAGGAAAGATTTATGGAGGAAGAAAAGTTAAGAGTTTTAGGGAGTTATCTTGATGTGTTTAACCAGAAACATGGCAGTTCTCCGGCCGATTAAAGCTACACGTTGGTACCCTTGGCAAAGCATTTGACGACTTGTTACCTCGTGAAGATGGTCAGTCTCCCTCGGTCCAGTTTGGTCAGTTCGTTTACCATTCTCAGCGTCTCCAGACGTGCGCCTTGACTCGAACCGAAGTAACGGCAGCTCCTGGTGCTGTTGTTCAAGATAAGACGTTCCTTAAAGGAATGTCAATAAAAGAGAGCTTTTCAGCTGTTGAAGATGGCTTATAACTTGGCATGTTATAAGTCTTTAACTGAATGACGTGTCCTTAGCGTGTGACTAGACGATCATCAGTTCTTTGGAGAAGACCATGGTTTGAGGCTTACTCCAGCAGACTTCTTTAGAGAAAGTAAGATGTGAAGGTTTTAACTGAGACGTGACCCAGAAAATGTGTTCTTTCTGATTGGCCGAATGGCATCATAAGTTGATGTGAGGATGACATCAACATGTTGAAAGGGGGTCAAAAGATTAGTTTGTCAGAAAGATAAAGTGTTAGTTTCAGATGTCAGCATTTTATCATAAAACTGATTCCTTTGCTTTAACACTTTAACAAAATACTGTTGGTTTGATTAAAACAACGTCATTAAGCATCACATATGGGACCTATTAATGATAATAGCTTGATTATTAAATAGGACAAAAACAAAAGTCTTTGGGTGTCTAGATTGTCCTGAGCTCAAGCTAAAATGAATGAGATAAAGTGTTCCTTTTATCTTCACATGCAAGTTCGAGAGGAGAGGAGAAATCCTCCATGTACAACATTTTGAATTAAGCAGAGTATTTGATTTATCTGACATTAAAATGTACTGATGCTCTTACAAATAAAATTATTCATTTGATAACATTTGAATTAACAAAATTAAAAGAAGTCTCTGTGACCCGAGATTGCACCTTTGACACAGCAGTGAAACACAGTTTAACTCTCACAGAATAACACAGCTTAAAAGCACACATCATGAAAATGACAAAAGTTATTCTTTTGATCACATCAGCCTAAAATCAAAGATAGAAATAGTCTCTTATTGGTGACTATGTTATCAGATTATAGCTAAATGAATAATTTTGTAGTAAATGTCTTGCTTTACTGAGAGGTCAGTAAAGGTCATCACTGGACAGTTCAAAAACCTTAATTTGACCCTGGGTAGGTCCACTACACAAGTAATATTGGAGAAAGCGCATTTAAAACATCAGGCCAAGCCACTTCTACCACATACTCAAAGGATAAACCAGACAGAAAAGATGAGCTTCTCAAACAGGAATCCTCAAAGCAGATTACATGTCTACAAAACTTCTGTTATGTTTGTGGTAAGCCACAAACTAAAATTTCACGCCATTTGCAAACACACCAGACGCATCCTGAAATTATCCAACTGTTTTCCCTTCACAAGGATTCTAAAGAGCGCAAAGTTTTATTAGAAAAATTGAGGAACAGGGGAATTCACAAGCATAACAATGCAGTTTTACAAGGTGGACAAGGGCCCTTGAAAGTGAAGAGAAAGACAAAAGCTAAGGCCGTAGATGGAACATTTATTCACTGTATCTACTGTGAAGGAATGTACGTTCAAAAGCAACTATGGAGACATGTCCGTAGATGCCCTTGTAAGCCAGAAAATATGGATATGGATAATCCACCTGGAAGAGCCAAAGTGCTGAGTTTGGCTTTGGCTAAAGAGTCTGCATTCTATCATGAAATCTGAAGTGGTGTTTGTAAGATCATTAAAAGTATGAAACCCGACGATGTTACCTCAGCTGTGAGAAATGACCTGTGTATTATTCAGTTTGCTCAGTCACTCCACAACAGACATGGACAAGACCCCTCAAAATACGACTACATGCGACAAAAGCTTCATGAAGTTGGCCGTTTGTTGATATGTCTGCGCACAAAATATGCAATACATAACCTAGAGGATGCTGTGAAACCTGCTAACTTCCAGAGAGTTGTGCAAGCAGTAAAGACTGTGTCAGGCTTTGATGAAGAAACACGTTCATACAAAAAAACAAGCCTTGCCATAAAACTGGGACATACACTGAACAAAATCTGTAACCTTGTTCATTGCCGAGCACTCATGGCAGAAGATGAACAACTGATGAAGTCGTCAGACGCATTCAAAAAACTGTGCTCATTAAAATGGTCAGAGATGGTGTCTCATAGTGCCCTTAGCACTTAAAATCATGCCAAATACAATAGGCCATTAACATTACCATTCACTGAAGATGTTAAGCTTCTGCATCAGCATCTGAATAAATCAGGAGAAAATGCCTTTAACACCTTGAAAGATGAAGCCAGCCCCCAGACTTATGCAGAACTTGCAAAAGTTACACTTGCATAGGTCATTGTGTTCAATCGTAGACGAGCAGGAGAGGTTTCAAAGATGCACCTACGAAGTTTTATGGAGCGTGACACCACCAAGCTCCATGATGATGTTGCCATGGGTTTGTCAACGGTTGAACAGAAGCTCTGCAGCCATTTCACTCGGGTTGAAATCATTGTGAAAAGAGGCCGAAAGGTTGCAGTTTTACTCGCACCAAATGTGGTGGATGCACTGACTTTATTGGCAAGTAAGAGAGAGACATGTGTTGTTTTACAAACAAACTTATTTCTATTTGCAAGACCTAAATCAATGAGTCACTACAGAGGACAGGACAGTCTGCGTGTTCATGCAAGCCAGTGTGGAGCATAGCACCCAGAGTTCCTCAGGTCAACACAACTACGGAAACATGTAGCCACGCTCTCACAAGTCTTGAACTTAAAAAACAATGAACTTGACCAGGTTGCAGACTTCTTGGGCCATGACATCCGTGTTCACAGGGAATTTTACAGATTACCAGCTCCCCCAACACAACTGGCAAAGATATCCAAGCTACAGGTTGAAAAAAATATGGAGGAACTTTTTTTTTAAATAAAGTATTTAAAAGTGTAACACAGATTTATACAATATTAATACATAATACAGAAAGGTACATACCCCAGATACTGGTAGCATACTGGTTATTTAACCAGTATGTATATTTTGTACCAGACTATTCTATAAAATGACATGTTATCTTGTACTCAATTGGTATGTACCTGGTACCTATGCAACCTGGCTTTATAATGAAATGACTAATAACCTAGTTGCCTGGTATGTACCGAGGTCTTTGTTACAATCAAAAAAATGTGTTCAATAAAAAAACAACTGGACTTTTATTTGTAGCAGAAGACGTTTCGCCCTTCATCCAAAAGGCTTTCTCAATTCTAAGAGAAGAGACCTGTCCAGGTGTCCCTGTGATGGACTGGAGACTTGTTATTATTATAACTTGTCAGTTATTATTATTATTATTATTATTATTATTATTATTATTATTATTATTATTATTATTATATTACTTAAAAATGTGTTCCTGTGATGGACTGGAGACCTGTCCAGGTGTCCCTATGATGGACTGGAGACTTGTCCACGTGTCCCTGTGATGGACTGGTGACTTGTAAATGTGTCCCTGTGATGGACTGGAGACTTGTAAATGTGTCCCTGTGATAGACTGAGACTTGTCCAGATGTCTCTGTGTCCCCCTTCAATGTAGCCAGTCCAAAGTTGGACAGATTCTGGAAAAAGCAGCAATATCTGATCCTAATATGTCAGACACAAGTTTCCCTGTTTTTCCCAGCACTTCAAAATGTTGCTTTTCTCCTGACACAAGGAATATTGGAGAAAACACATTTAAAACATAAGGCAAAGCAGTCTGCATTCTATCATGAAATCTCAAGTGGAGTTTGCTATTTATGAGACTGAGCTGAATGCAGCACCTCAGACTGAGGAAGTCTTTATTTAGGGCCTTGTCATCAAATTTATCAGTGAACTTAAAAGGTATGTGGAGCTTTATTAGTGTTAACAAAAAATACAATTTTTCCTATTTATATAACTAGGTTGAGGAATCTTAGCAAATAAATCCTTTGCAAAATATGACTTTCTTTTGGAATATCGAGGTGAACTGATCACCAAGGAGGAATGTGAGAGGAAGCAACAGGTTTGCAATGAATCGATGAAAGTGTTTTTGTTTGAATTGTACTTTGATGTAAAAACTGTAAAAAAAACTTTGTCGAGGAAGTCTTCTTTTATAAGACTGAGCTGAACATAGCATGTAAGACTGAGGAAGTCATTCGTCCGAAACACGTCTTCAGTCTGAGGTGCTGCATTCAGCTCAGTCTTATAAATAACACCCTCTCACAGTGGATCAACCAGTTTGCAGGTCCTCCTTGATCATGAGAGCAGCTGGTTTTGGCTGTTCAGCAAACTCGTTGATCCACTGTGAGAGGGTGCTATTTATAAGACTGAGCTGAATGCAGTACCTCAGACTGAGGAAGTATTTATTTATAAGACTGAGCTGAGTACAGCATCCAAGACTGTGGAAGTCATTTGTCCGAAAGGTTTCCTCAATCTGAGATGTTGCATTCAGCTCAGTCTTATAAATAGCACCCTCTCACAGTGGATCAACCAATTTGCTGATGACAGCCAAAACCAGCTGCTCTCATGATCAAGGAGGACCTGCAAACTGGTTGATCCACTGTGAGAGGGTGCTATTTATGAGACTAAGCTGAATGCAGCACCTCACACTGAGGAAATCTTTATTTATAATACTGAGTTGAATACATTATCTCCAGACTTGGACAAAAGACTAAACATTTCCAGTTTTTTTTTTTTGCTTTTCTTTGTGTTGTTTTTTTGAATGTCCTGAGGACCAGACTTAGCTTTTTTGATTATTCTACTAGAATTATTGAGCATTCATCAGGGTATTTTAATTTTAGTATGTGTCTTGTTCAACAAGCTTTCTAGTGTTTTATGTTTTCATGTAACAAATGTGATGCCCTGTGATAAACTTGCGAACCGTGAAAGGTGCACCCCGCCCCTTGCCCTATGATTGCTGGATATGGGCACCGGCGACCCCCGTGACCCAAAATGGAAGAAACGGGTAAAGATAATGGATGGATGTAGAAAATGGGCAATGTTTAGGCTGATGGTCCTCCTTGATCATGTGAGCAGCTGGTTTTGGCTGTCATCAGGAAGTCTTTATTTATAAGACTCAGCTGAATACAACATCTCAGACTAAGGAAGTCTTTATAAGACTGAGCTGAATACAGCATCTCAGACTGAGGATGTCTTTCGTCACTCGTAAGTTAGGGATAACCTGTACTTTACAGTGGGTTGTGGTGAACCGTGTAAAAAAAGTACAATTTTGTTTTAGAAATATGTACAAGTTTATAATGTTAATGTTTTATAATATGTAAATATGTCATCTCAGACTGAGGAACTCTTTCATCGCTCGTAAGTCGGGGATCACCTGTACTTTACAGTGGGTTGTGGTGAACCGTGTAAAAAAAGTACAATTTTGTTTTAGAAATATGTACAAGTTTGTAATGTTAATGTTTTATAATATGTAAATATGTCATCTCAGACTGAGGAACTCTTTCGTCGCTCGTAAGTCGGGGATCACCTGTACTTTACAGTGGGTTGTGGTGAACCCTGTAAAAAAAGTACAATTTTGTTTTAGAAATATGTACAAGTTTGTAATGTTAATGTTTTATAATATGTAAATATGTCATCTCAGAAGTCTTTCATCGCTCATAAGTCAGGGATCACCTGTACTTTACATTGGGTTGTGATTAACCCTGCAGAAAAAGTAAAATTTTGTTTTAGAAATATGTACAAGTTTGTAATGTTAATGTTTTATAAAATGTAAATATGTCATCTCAGACTGAGGAACTCTTTCGTCGCTCGTAAGTCGGGGATCCCCTGTACTTTACATTAGGTTGTGATTAACCCTGCAGAAAAAGTAAAATTTTGTTTTAGAAATATGTATATAATGTTAATATGTTTTATAATAATGTAAATATGTCAACAGAATTTAAGTTTTTATTTTATTTTATTTGAAACATTTAAGTTTTATTTTATTTTAAACATTTGAAGATTTGTTAGTGAATATAAATAAAGTATGTGCCTAATTTGTTTAATAAAATCAGTTCAAAAAACTGTTCTCCTAATGCAGTGTCCTGTCACATTTGTGTGTTTTATGTTAATTTTATGTTAAGTAGGCGGAGTTTAAATGTCCCTTTAAAGACCCCATAATGCATGTTTGTCCTCCTGTCACATTTGTGTGTTTTATGTTAATTTTATGTTAAGTAGGCGGAGTTTAAATGTCCCTTTAAAGACCCCATAATGCATGTTTGTCCTCATAAACCACATTTTTTGACGTCCTTGTAAACCACACTGGAGTCTGGGTGGTAAAACGTGCTGTGAAGCTCCTATCGGAAAGCTAAAGTGACCCAAATTTTTTTCAAAATTTTTAGAGTGCTCTGAGCTTGGTCCCAGGTCGCTAGGACCTCGGGAAGGGGTAGACCCCGTATTACACCTTCGGGCGGGTTTGGCGAAAAAGTCCGGCTAAACCACATTGACAAACCTGTGTGTGTGTGTGCGTGTGTGTGTGTGTGTGTGTGTGTCCTCCATGTGCCTGTAGAACCGCCCAACAACACCTGGGCATGCTCCTGATGAGAAGGCAGATGTTCTCCTGAGGGATCTCTTCCCAGACCTGGATCAAACATCACTTAGCTCCTGAACAGTCTGTGGTGTGATGTGGTCTTGGTGGAGTGACCGAAACCTGATGTTCCAGATGTGCTCAACTGGATTCAGGTCTGGGGAACGGGCAGGCCGGTCCATAACATCAATGCTCTCATCATGCAGGTGTCGCGTTATTGAAAGAGTCCTCAAGCAAAACGTGTCAACGTGATTTCTTTATTTCAGATCGCCCTGCTTCCAACTTAGCCATCAGCCTTACCATCAGCGTCACCTGGCACCCTGAGCCTGGCGCTCCTTTTATGACATCATCACAAGTGGCCATCTGTAGTTTTTCCCCCAGGCCTTACATTAACACCACATCTTCCCTCTCTAGAATCAATGGGTGGACTATCATTGATTCAACAGACCTTAGAGGATTATTCTGCCTCATAGCTGGAAGGTCTGTTCCTACATAGAACTAGAAAACCCCATTATAAACAGAAATACATATTTAATCATTCTTAAACATTTAGCATAATATTCACACACTCTTCTTCACATTATACACACACATATTTACAAGTTTAGTCTATCTGGTTTCACAACCCGTCTCCCAGACCTGGTTCTAGGAGTAGGTGAAAGTTCTGGAAGGCTCTGTTGTGGAGGTTCTTCAGGACTCTGTTGAACCAGTTCTGGATCAACATCCCCTTCCAGTACTTCTGGCTCTGTCGAAGGCTCCCTGGCAACCAAATGACGACGATTTCGCCTAATCGGTCCATGGGGTCCTTCCACAATGTATGAGCGTGGAGTATAATGCGTGGTAATCACTGCTCCACTTGTGCCTTGATCTTTAATCCACACACTTTGTCCTGGAGTCAGTTTGCTAAGAACTCTTGCTCTATGGCGTGAATCATACCTCTCTGCATCATTTATCCTCCTCTCTTTCTCTTTTCGAGCAACAATGTCAACGTCTGGAAGAAATGGCCTCAACGAAGATGGAAGTGTCGGCACCGTTGTACGAAGCCTCCTTCCCATGAGAAGTTCTGCTGGGCTGTAACCATTCCAAAGTGGTGTTGCTCTGTAGGCGAGTAAGGCGAGATACGGATCGGCTGCCTTTTTCAATAAGTTCTTTACTGTTTTAACAGCACGTTCAGCTTCCCCATTGCTTTGTGGATATCTTGGGCTACTGGTAATATGGTTAAATCCATATAACTTTGCAAATGTAGCAAAAGCAGCACAGGAAAACTGAGGACCGTTATCTGTAATCAATTCTTCTGGAATGCCATGACGAGCAAACATAGATTTCAGATGAGGAATCACATCAGACGATCTTGTGGGACTTAGTTGAGCAATTTCCACAAATCTTGATGCATAATCCACAACCAGAATATAATCTTTTCCTTGCAGCGTAAACAGATCGGCCCCAAGTCTTTTCCATGGTCTGTCTGGATACTGTGATGGCATCAGCGGTTCTGTACAATTTTCTCTCTCTCTGTTGCAGGTTTGGCATCTTAAAACCAGTTCTTTTAACTGCTGGCTCAGTCCAGGCCACCATACTGACTGCCGTGCTCGTTCTCGACATTTCACCACACCCAGATGTCCTTCGTGTAGTCTCATGAGCACATCGTTTCTCATGGTTGAAGGAATAACAAGTCTCTCGCCCTTTAGCAACAGACCATCCTTCACAGTAAGAAACGCCTTTTCTGCCCAATACAGTCTGAGTGCTGGTTCGCTGTTATAGTGTGCAGGCCATCCTTCCACACACAACTGCATCACACGTGCACATATACTGTCCCGTTTCAGCTCCTCTCTCAGCTCATCAAGGTAACCAGTGCTTGCAGGTAGGTTTCGCACCACATCATCCACATAAATGTTTGAGTCTTCGACCAACTCTGCTTCGGTCGCAGTTAGGTTTCCTGCCATGGGAGCACGTGACAGTGTGTCAGCTGTCCACAAATCTTTCCCTGGTACATATGAGATGGAATACGAATATCTCATCAGACGCATTCTAAAACGCTGGATACGTGGTGGAAGGCAATCTAACGTCTGCGAACCCAACAGACTCAAAAGTGGTTTATGATCTGTCTCTAACTGAAAATGTCTACCAATGAGATAAGTACTGAATCTTTCACAAGCCCAGGTGATACTAAGAGCTTCCTTTTCTACCTGTGCGTATCTCTGTTCAGTCTGCGATAGAGACCGTGACACATATGCTACAGGTCTCCATACTTGACCCCATTTTTGAAGTAACACACTCCCCAGACCATAAGCAGATGCGTCTGCCGTGACTTTACATTCCCGGTTTGTATCATACATGGCTAACACTGGTGGGGATATAAGCATTTCTTTTAGCTCATTAAATGCTCTAGCCTGATCAACTCCCCACATCCAACAGTTTTTCTTAGACAAGAGATCCCTCAGAGGCTTGTCTCGCTCTGCCAACTGTGGAATAAACTTCCCCAGCTGATTAACCATCCCGAGGAAACTTCTGAGTTCACTCACATTTCTAGGTTCCTTCATTTGTCTCACTGCTTCAGTTTTATTTGGATCGGGACTAACTCCCTTAACAGAGATCATGTGGCCCAAAAATTTTACCCCCTGCTTTGAAAATTCGCATTTATCAATGTTAAGTGTGAGACCAGCTTCTTGAATTTTCCCAAGGATTGTATGCAGACGAGCATCATGCTCCTCCTGTGTTCTCCCCCACACTAACACATCATCCATGTGACAAACTACACCATCTAGTCCCTCCGTAACCTCTGTTACCATTCTGTTCTGGAAATGCTCAGGGGCAGAAGCTATACCAAAAGGTAACCGTTTAAAAAAATAACGACCAAAAGGTGTAATGAAAGTTGTGTATTTTGCTGCATCTTCAGTTAGAGGAATCTGCCAAAACCCCATATTAGCATCTAATTTACTGAAGATTCTGGCTCCCGCTAGCTTACCGAGTGTTTCATCCACAGAGGGAAGAATATACTTCTCTCTGCAGACAGACTCATTCAGCTTTGTAAGGTCAACACATATGCGCACCGCACCTGTTGGTTTTGGAACAACCACCATCCCTGAACACCACTCAGTTGGTTCCTCAATTCTACAAATCACACCCAAACTTTCCATACGGGACAATTCTTGTTTAACTTTGTCCATCAAAGGAAGTGGAATCCTTCTGGGTGTTTTTAATGAAAATGGTTGAGCTCCTGGTTTCAGTTTGATGTTATAAGGCTGTTTCACCTCACCCAGACCACTGCAAAGCTTTGGATAGCTAGTTTTCACTGTTTCAGCAGTAATCTCATTTAATCTAGCTACCAGATCCAGCTTCTGAATGGCTGGTCTACCCAAAAGTGCAGTGTGCAGGTGTTTCAAAACATACACGCTTTCCTGTATCTCTTTTTCTCCCCTTTCCATTAACATTTCAGCAACCCCCACAACATCCAGAGCATTTCTACCTGGACCAAGCAGTTGCCTGGTGGCTTTTTTCAGAATGGGGGGGCTCCTGTCTCTGTAGATGTCCTTGAACACATCATATGGCAGAACTGTAACATCAGCACCAGTGTCAATCTTGAATGAGATGGATCTGTTATTAATTTTAACATCCACCTTCCAAGGTTCATCTCCATTATTAATGCTACCTAAAAACAAAGAATCATCTTCTTCGACAGCATGCACATTCTTGAGCGACCGACACACCTTCTTATAATGTCCCATCTTCCCACATAAATGACATTTTTCCCCCTTGGCTGGACAGTCATGTTTGGGATTAAATGGAGAGCTACCACACTTAAAACACTGAGAGTTCTCCCTTTTAGAAATTGAAGTAGTGTGCGCTCTGGGTGGATATTTAGTCTTGCCACGCTTAACATAACTCTTGTACACTCTGTCAACAGATTTTCCCTTCTCCGATTCTGAACTGATATCATGACGCAGACAGGATTGCTGCCGTTTCACCTCTTCACTCTGTCTTGCTGAATAGATGGCTTTCTCTAGAGTTAAATCTGGGTCAAGCTGCATGCGTTCGGATAACCTTTTATCCTGCAGACCCACCACCAGCCTGTCCCGAATCAGTTCATCATGTAGCGCTCCATAATTGCAATGTTCTGCTAGCGCATACAGTGAAGTAACAAAAGCATCAACAGTTTCATGCTCCTCTTGTTTGCGCATGTTAAATCTGGCACGCTCATAAATCACATTCTTCTTAACAACGAAGAAAGCTTGAAACCCATCACGAACTCCTCGATACGTGTTTCTCTGATCATCTGGCAACGCTAATCCACGTAGCACGTCATCAGCTTCATCGCCCATGCAATAAATTAGCGTGTTAACTTGGTTCTCCTCAGAACTAGAGTTCAGATTACTTGCCAGACGAAACCGTTCGAATCGTCGTATCCACTTGGCCCACTCCTGTGGCTTCGTGAAGTCGAAAGACTCCGGCGGCTGGATGCTAAACGTCGCACACGGACCAGCAGAAGCGACTCTCGGCGCGTCGTCGTCCGCCATGTCTCCGGCAGCCAAACACCGTCGCACCCTCACGATGACTCCAACACTCCTGACACCATGTCGCGTTATTGAAAGAGTCCTCAAGCAAAACGTGTCAACGTGATTTCTTTATTTCAGATCGCCCTGCTTCCAACTTAGCCATCAGCCTTACCATCAGCGTCACCTGGCACCCTGAGCCTGGCGCTCCTTTTATGACATCATCACAAGTGGCCATCTGTAGTTTTTCCCCCAGGCCTTACATTAACACCACAGCAGGAACTGCTGACACACTTGTCATGCATAAGAATGAACCCAGGGCCCTCTGCACCAGCACATGGTCTCACAATGGGTCTCAATGGATCTCATCCTGGTACCTTATGGCAGTCAGGGCACCTCTGGCTAGCACATGGAGGGCTGTGTGGCCATCCAAAGAAATGCCTCCCCACACCATGACTGAGCCACCACCAAACCGGTCATGCTGGAGGATGTTGCAGGCACCATAACATTCTCCACAGTGTCTCCAGACTCTGTCACGTCTGTCACATGTGCTCAGTGTGAACCTGCTTTCATCCATGAAGAGCACAGGGCGCCAATGGTGAATCTGCCAATTTTAGTGTTTCCTAGCAAACGCCAATCGTCCTGCACGGTGTTGGTCTGTGAGCACAGGTCCTATATGTGCACGTCAGGCCCTCATACCACCTCATGGAGTCTGTTTCTGACAGTTTGAGTAGAAACATGCACATGGTGGCCTGCTGGAGGTCATTGAGGGCCCTGGCAGTGGACCTCCTGCTCCTTCTTGCACAAAGGACCAGGTAGTGGTCCTGCTGCTGGGTTGTAGCCCTCCTACATCCCCCTCCATGTCTCCTGGTGTTCATGTCTGTCTCCTGGAACCTTTCCATGCTCTGGACACTGAGCTGAGAGACACAGCAAATCTTCTTGCCACCGCTCACATTGATGTTCCATCTTGCATTAGCTGCACTGCTGGAGCAACTTCAGTGGAGTGTAAAAACACTAGAGACGGGGCCGATCCGATCCAGTATCGGTATCGGAATCCGATACCAGCATAATTTATGTATCGGATTTTCAGATCCAACCTGCCAATATTTCCGATACTTTCTAGATGTCAGAGAGCAGTATATTGCACCATACTCTGTGACTTGTGTCTTAACATTGTGTGAGGTAAACCCAGAGAAGACACTCTGAGCCTCACTACAGTAATTCACAAACTAATGGTATACAAGAGGCAGGTCTCTACCACAGACGTCCTTCTGACTCATGGTGCAGCCCGGAACACTAGTCTAAAATACTGCTAAGCATTATGGGAAATCAACAGTCTACTGTGTGTGTTTCCTCCAGGTACTCCGGTTTTCTCCCACAGATGAAAAGCATGCATGTTAGACTGATGGTGACTCTAAATTGACCCCGAGGTGAGAGTGAGACAGTGAATGGTTGTCTCGTTTTTATAGCCACTTTTCCACTGACGGCGCAGAGCATGTCAGCTTGGCTCAGCTCAGATTAGCTGGTACACGTTACATTTCCACTGTGACCAGTTCTGTAGGCGGGTCCAGATTCCAAATCGCCTTACCACCTGGTAACGATTAAATACAGTTTAGTAAAACATGCTGTGTGTGTTTCAGATGATTCTCCAACAAAATAATCTCAGCAGACCTACAGTGTGTTTATGTCCAGCTCTGGAGCAACTGTGTGCCATAAAGATGAAAGAGGTTGTTACCTTTCATCCATGTATCCTTTCAGCATAAATGTTGACCATAAAAATGTATTAAAAATACTGTATATTGACTGTTATGACACAAATCTGGATTTAGCTCATAATCATGACTTGAACTTGAAACAGGTTTCAAATACAGGCTGAGAATTTATTTAGAAGTTTCTGGTAAATTAAAAAGTATACAGCTTATTAAAATGATCAAAATTAAACTATACAGTATATGTATATATATATATATATA
>JBBPBX010032324.1:0-12970 GCA_038048925.1 Garcialebias charrua | reverse complement strand
ATATATACATATATATATATATATATACATATATATACATATATATACATATATATATACATATATATATATAATAATAATAATAATAATAATGCATTTTATTTGGTAGCGCCTTTCAAAGCACTCAAGGACACTTTACAGCATTAAAAACACAATAAAAACAGTATAAAATAACTATATACCGGTAAAAAGAAAAATTAAAATCAATTAAAAAACACACAAAAAAGAAAATATATAAAATAACTACATAAAAAAAATAAAAAAAAATTAAAGTGAGAAGGCTAACTTGAACAGATGAGTTTTGATTTGAAGGTCAGAAGGCAGTCAATGTTACGGATGTCTGGGGGAAGAGCGTTCCAGAGTTGGGGAGCAGAGTGAGAAAAGGCTCTGTGTCCCATGGTGCGGAGGCGGACAAGAGGCACGTTGAGGTGGATGGAAGAGGAAGAACGAAGGGAGCGTGAATGGGTGGTAATGTGCAGGAGATCAGACAGGTAAGGAGGGGCGAGGCTATGAATAGCCTTGAAAGTGTATAACAGGATTTTAAATTGAATTCTGAATGTGACTGGAAGCCAGTGGAGTTGCTGCAAAACTGGGGTGATGTGGTGGAATGAGGGGGTTTTGGTAACAATGCGGGCAGCTGAGTTTTGAACCAATTGAAGCTTACGGGTTAATTTGTGAGGCAGACCAAAAAGGAGAGAGTTACAGTAATCAATTCGAGAAGTGACCAGACTGTGGACCAGGATGGAAGCAGAGTGCAGAGAGAGGGATGGACGGAGACGGTTGATGTTTCGAAGGTGGAAATAAGCAGACCGGGTGATACTATTGATGTGAGAGTGAAAAGAGAGAGTGCTATCGAGAATGACACCCAAACTCTTAACGTGAGGGGAGGGAGAAACCAAGAAGTTGTCAATGTTGAGGGAAAAACTGTTAACTTTAGATAGGGTGGATTTAGTACCAATGAGTAAGAACTCTGTTTTATCTGTTATATATACAATGTTCGATGTTGTAGGACTGCAGAGAAGCGAGGAGCTGCCATCCTGCTGCTGCTGTGAGCTGACTGACCATTTGACGTGATCATATATTCTGGTGGGGCTGTTCTTCACAGACTGTCAGACTACCATCAAGGCCATGTCAGACAACTGCCAATAAAACTTAAGATATTAAACTTGGACAACTTCTGTGTTATTAAATCCTAAAGCACAAAACTCCAAAAAGTCATTCTGTTCCAGTAAAAAAAACACATTTTCTACCTTTTGTTGCACATAGTCCAGGATGTTCTTGAAATCAAGATCATCATAGTAGTGTTTAATCCCTTCTCGTATGGTGCTCTGAAACAACGTTGATGTCTGGATAAGACAGAGGAACACAATGAGGGAGAGAGGGAGGCCTTTGTTTTGGGCGCAGGCGGAGTTGATGTCAGTCAGATAACATGTGAACAGCTTTGTTAGCTACAGTAACTGAAATTGATTACATCATTGGCTGGACTACAAATAAAGTGAAGGAAAACATTTACCTTCTTTTCAAAGATGAGAGCTGCAGCGAGAGCAATTGCTTGGAGGAGCAGTAATACACAAAGAACACAAAGGAACTGTGGAAGGAGAAATAAAACAGATTCATACAGCCGTTAGGCAGTGAAACACAAAGGAAAGTGCTTAGACTTGGTTTATTACCCAATATCTATAAAGGCTGTGAGAAAAGCTGATATCAAATTTATTACGATCTTAAGCATTTGTGTTCTTCGGATGATGAATCCTCACCTGTTCCAAATTTGCTCAAGGAAAATAAATGAATTGGTCATTGACTGACGCCAATTCGTGCTTGGTGTCAGTCACGCCACCATTGCACTTTGAGATTTTCACTAATGAAAAGTGCGTTATAAATTGAATTCATTATTATTATTATTATTGCACGATTACAACTGGTCCAGAACGCAGCAGCCTGATTTTTAACCAGTACAGGGGAAACAGAGCACACTACACCAGTCTTGGCCTCCCTGCACTGGTTCATCTTCAAATCCAGTTCAAAATTCTCATGTATGTCTACAAATCACTGAACAGTCTCGCCCCGCCTATCTCTCAGATTTGATACACCTGTATGTCCCTCCACGTGCTCTGTGGTCAGAGGACCAGGTACTTTTAACAGTTCCAGGAACTCGCCTTAAACGCAGAGGTGACAGGACCTTCTCTGTAGCAGGACCAAGACTCTGGAATGAGTTACCTCTGCTCATCAGACAGGCCCCTCCCTCTCGGTTTTCAAATCCTGTTTAAAGACCCATTACTATTCTGTTGCTTTCAACACCAGATGATCTGTGTTTGATCGTTGTATTTATGATCTGCAATGATTTTGTCTTTCGTGTTGTACTTCATTGTGTGTGTTGACTGTTGTTTGTTCAGCACTTTGGTTTGGACTTGTTCCTGTTTAAAGTGCTTTATAAATAAAATGGTATGGTATGGTATTTGAGACAAAAATCAATAATTATGAAACATGTTCAGCTTTGCACATGATCTGCAGCTGTGTTTAGGTTTGAACAAACAGCTTGAAGATGTGCTGAGCAGCTGTGCCGTTTCTTCAAATCCTGCTATTGAAATTAAGTAAAACTGAAAGCTGCTGCTTTGAAACCTACTGAGAGCGACAAGCATATATTATTCATGAAATGTTATAAATATAATGAATGTTTTGCACACAATTTTAGAACTTTGATGTATTAAAATTTTTAATTTTTCCTCAAAACACACAGACATCACGGACTTTTTTTATTTCAAACTTTAATTTGCTCTTTCAGTTTATCCAGTTTAGCCATACCCAGAGCCATATAAAATGAGAGTTGCGACACTTCCATTGAGTTCCATTGTAAGAATGGAATGCGGAAGTCACGTGGGTCATGGAGGGGGCGATTTGTTCCATGGCTCGGTTTAACAGTCTGACTCTGCCTGCAGTAGCGCTCCATCGCCGCCAGAGGGCGCAGCTCCACAAGGTTTCCATAGCCGTTGTTTGGAACGATTGACCGCCTGTCGGCGACATCAAAGAGTGTCAGAACTCTCTATATATATGGCTCTGGCCATACCAAATGAGACGGTTGCATAGCAACCATAATAATGTATCCCTGCTCCTTTTTGAAGTTTCTCATTTATTATCAAAACCAACAGCTGTTCCTTTGCATGAGAAAAGGAAAATGACATTAACTGTTCAGTAGTATTAATGTTTTATTAATTGTACTGTTGTGCACTGAATATGAATTACATTTTGAGAAACTTAATGTCATAGTAATTTTGTTTAATTACCGGTATACACAAATATACCTACATACATGTTTGATTTGATTCTGTAAATGAATTAATAATAATAATAATGTCACACAATGTCATCAGTGTATGTTTCCATACAAGACAGCACTAGGAAGCACGGTGGCACAACTGGTAGAGCTGCTGCCTCTCAGCAAGCAGGTCCCCGGTTCAAATCCCGGTCCGGGGGCCTTTCTGGGTGGAGTTTGCATGTTCTCTCCGTGTATGCGTGGGTTTTCTCCGGGTGCTCCGGTTTCCTCCCACAGACCAAAAACATGCATGTTAGGCTGATTGGTAACTCTGAATTGACCCTGGTTGTGAGTGAGACAGGTCCCTCTTGTAAATGAGTCCTCGTGGCTCAACGAGGCTAGCCTGTATAAATAAAGGTTGAATGAATGAAAAAGACGAAATTAGTCTCTGCATTTAACCCATCCACCACCAGGTGGTGCAGTGGGCAGCTATTGAAAGCGCCGGGGGCAATTTGGGGATGAGGTGTGCTGCCCAGAGACACCACAAGGTTTTCAGTGACCGGGGATCCAACCTGGGTCTTTCACGTCCCAAGCCGGCTGCCCTGCCTCTAATCCAATCGGTGTAAAATTCTGAACAGTCATGATGAAAAAGTTAATCAACTTCAAATATGCATCCAACCAAACACCAATCAGGGTTCCCACCATGTGCAGCAGGGTCTTGTTGTCCCTGAGGGATCCAACCATTCCTACTACAGACACTGTGAACATCACCAGGCCCAGCAGGATGAGCACCACAGCAGGAGCCAGGAAAAGACCCTCCAAGGTTCGATTTTTCTGCCTTTCAACTTCTGCATACACCCCCACACACAGGACACAGAGGCCCACGAGCTGAAAGGAAACAAAACACAAAATTTAAGCTAAGTATGTCAATCAAAATTTACACAACGGCACTGCAAAAACTTCATTTTAGCAGGTGTGGGCAAACTTTCAGACTCGCGGGCCACACCGAGTTCTCAAATTGGAGCCAGGAACAGACGGATGGAGTGTTTGTGTGATGTTACACCCCAGCACAATAACAGCCGCCGAGACGCCATTAATTATGGGCGATTCCACCTTCTGCACCACTCAAGCAGCCACTAAGTCAGGATTATATGATAGAACAGTGATTTTATTTACAATATTTACAATAAAATTAATTAAATAAAATTAATAATTAAATTAAATTAAATAAAATTATTTCAATAAAATTAATGTAAAATTTTATTTACAATAGTGAAATTATTGACTTTATGGAGTCTTGGTGTTTTTGGTGTTGGTGAAACTTTTTATACTTTTATACTACTATGAAAAACTACTATGCAAAAAACTCAGGACAGTGCTAAACTTTTATTATTTCATTTTATGCTTGTTTATTAATTGTTTAGTGTTTAAATGTTTACTGTTGCACCGAGGGACTGAGTGAGAAATGCAGTTTCAATCCTGTGTATGTCCTGTACATATTGCAGTTTTGATAATAAAGTTGACTTTGACTTACTAACTTCAGACCAAAACAACAAACAAAACAAACCACTGTATTTTCTCTTACCTCAAGAAAAATAAAATGAACCAAACCACAAGTCTCTTACCTCACTGTGCTAATGGAAAACAGGAGAAAAGTCTAAATGAAGTGGCAGCTCACCTCCACAAACTCGTCACAAAACATTTTACAACTACAGGGTCTGTCGTTGTGTCCTTGGGCAAGACACCTAACCCTGAGTTGCTCCCGGTAGGACTGGAAAGCACCTTGCATGGTAGTCTGCCGCTACCGTTGTATGAATGTGTAACATTCAATGTGTGTAGCGCTTTGAGATTTTCACTAATGAAAAGCGCGTTATAAATTGAATTCATTATTATTATTATTATCTACAGTTGATGGCAGCAGGTCAGCTGCAGCAGGTTGGGAATGGAAGCAGACGTCATCCTCCTGCAGCTCCTCTATGCAGCATCACAGCAGAGCACCTGCACAATAATTCACACGTGTTTGTCTTTCACTTCTTTTTATTTTATATTTTTTGATAATTCACACACACAGTTCACAGTTTCACACAAAAAACATGACTTACAGTGATTCCTGATGGATGGTGCAATGGAGGTTTTCCTCTTTCACTTTATCCTCATTCATTCATCATTCAACACTTGCTCTTCTCAAGGGCGGACGTCTCCTCTCGGTCTCCACTTTGCTTTTGCTTTGTCTTGTCTGTGAAACTGTCTGAGAGCCTCTCTTCTACAAAATCTTCAGAATCATAACTATGGACTTCAATGTGGTCAGTTGGTCCCTCAACACAACTGATAACATTTCTTCAACAAGAAGACAGGCTGTAGGTGAGATGATTTGTCCTGTTGACATGAACACATCTGGATATCTCATCGACTTGAAGAGTTGATGATGTGTCTATCTCTGCTGTCATCTGTGGATCTTAAGGATGCATATTTAATTGGATTTATGATAACTGGTTCCTGCTTTTTGGATTTGGCTGGTTCCTGGTCTATCAACACACAAGGAAGACGTCTGCAGCAAATCTGGACCTGGTCAGGCTGCCTGACTTACATGATGACTTGGTTCTTGTCTCGAGAAACCAGACTTTTGACTGAATGGATCAGATCTCTGGGATTTTCTCAGGCACGTTCCATTGGTGTGGTCATTTTAATTTGGACATTTCGAAAGCGAGTGGACCAACACAGACTGAAGGTAGATGTCATTAAAGTTCTGCCTGTCCCCAAAACAATCCTGTTTTTCAGCTCCCTGACTGGCCTTGACAGGCCGTCTTATCTCAACACGCCTGAGAAGTTTTGTAAGCTTGACGCTCTCACCCCTTCCAACACTTCTGCTGAGGAATTCCACAGACTTTTCAGAGGAGCCCAGCTGAATAAACATTTCGTCATCATTTCAGGACTCTGGATTCGACTCTGGCTCCGTCCACNAATTTCCCCAAATCAGATGTAATCAAATATGCTTAATCAGGAGAATTGTGATTTTTCTCTAAGAATAATATAAATAAACATTTGTTGAAATATAAATACAAATGTTTTATATTATATTATTTGCAATATCTTTTCTCTTTGTTTACAGAGAAAGTTAACCAAGACAAGCGAGTGGACAGAGCAGAAAGGGTCTGTAAAAAGGTGGTGGCTGCCTTCTCCTACTCTTGGGAAAAGAAAAGGGACCTTGCAGCTACTCAGGAGGAGTTCCACTTGCCAAAGCACAAGCTCATCACTGAAACACCAACAAGATGGGGCTCCTGTCAACAAATGGTGAAGCGGAAAAGGCCATCACAGAGGTCCTCTCAAAGGACAAGAAGACCAGGTCACTGGTTCCTACGTGGCAAGATGTGGATGTTTTAGAGTCTATAGATGCAGCTCTAAGCCCACTCCTCGAATTCACTGATGCCTTGTCCGGTGAGTCCTACGTCAGTGTGTCATTATTAAGACCAGTGATGCATCTCTTCAACACTTCCATCTTGAAAGAAGCAGAGGATGACACAGAGCTCACACGAAGCATAAAGACAACAGTAATGGGATACCTCAACGAAAAGTACAAAGATCCAGCCATGGATGATCTACTTGGCATGGCATGCCTCGTTGACCTAAGATTCAAGCTCGAGTACACTCAGGAGGGAAGAAAGAGTACATCAAGAAGAGGGCTGTGTTGGAGATGTTGAAGGGAGACAGAGCTGTTGTGGTTGGAGAAGCATCCAAAGACAACAATGGAGATGCTTCTGCAGCAGGCCCTCCACCCAAAGAAAACAAAGAAGCCTCTGTCTAGCTTTTTTCCAAAGAGGCCCACCACTTCCGACACAACAAGCTTGAGTGCAAAGCAAGTAGTAGAGAGGGAGCTCAGCAACTACCTTTTGTCTCCAAGTGCCGACGATGACTCAAATCCTCTGGACTGGTGGAAACTCTATCAAAAGAACTTCCCCTTTTGCAACATTGTCACTTGCAAAAGGGTATCTTTGAAGCCAGATAATGTAGACCAGCTTGTATTTCTTGCCAGAAACCTATAGAGCCTGTCATGTATCATCACCCTCACCAATTTCTGTTTGTTGTTACTCTACCCCAGGGGTCAACAACCTTTTCGAAACTGAGAGCTACTTCGTGGGTACGGAGTCATACAAAGGGCACCAGTTTGATAAACTCTTCGGAAATAACAAAGCGTAAATTGAAAAAAAATGTATAATAAACATATTTTTAAGAACATATTTTTAAGATAGACATGTTAATAAATTTATAAATACAAAAAAAGAATAACAACTGAATAAAATGAAAATTTAAATGCAGCTTAGTAGTAAGTTGTGCTATTTTTAGAACAGGTCCGCGGGTACCTCAAATGGTCCTTGGGAGCACCCGGGTGCCCGCGAGCACCGTGTTGGTGACCCATGATCTACCCTGAAGAGGTTAGACCTATAATGCCACTATGACTGGTGATAGCTGCTGCTGATTATCCATGATGCTGATCTCACACATCTACTCACACAGACTCATGTTCATGCTGCTGTTGTTCGGCATATTGTTTTGCACTATTAGTGTTTAATGTATTTCTTAGTTTATATCTTTATTACAGTTTCTTTTTACAATTTATATTTTTCTATTGTTGGGTGTAACTGGGACCCTGGCCTGAGTACTTGAACTTGACTTACTCAGTCTTTTTTCTGTTTATTGCAGCAGTTCTGAGCATTTTTATTTTTTAACCTGGTTGAATCACCTTTGTTTGAATCAGAAAGAATAACAGAATAAGTCTATGTTGTTGTTTACAGTTAAAACTATTACTATTGACAAAGTTGAGAGTTTTATGTTTATTTGATGGTGATTTCAATTTTCTTTGAAGGCTAAATACAAATAAAAATTTAAACTTAATTTATTTGTACATTTTGTAGTTTTTCTGAGGCTTTTATATTGTTTATATCGTAATTGGATTATATTGTTATCGACCGAAATTACAAAATATATCGTGATAAAAATGTTGGCCATATCGTCCAGCCATATCCAGGCCAGACTCCAGAGTCTACATAATTTTATTTGCAATATAAATTGACATTATTTTGATATAAACAATATAGTTCTACTTGAAAAGCCTCCGGCTCTGCTGTCTTCTTTCTTCTCCCACATGGACACCCTTCTCTCACTCACTCCAAACCCAACCCCTACCCGTGTGCTCTCCAATGCTTCCTGCTTCTCTCCAGGTGGAGCGTAGCCTGCGGCACATAGCAACCACGAAAAAATTTAAATAAAATAAATGGAGAGAGAGCAAGTCGCAGAACTGGTGAGCAGGAAAAAATAATGGCTCTGTTCTTTGGAGATGGTTCGGATTTAATTTGTCAGATGTGCAACAGAAGAATGCTGAAAATAAGTCCCAACAAAAATGTTCAAGCAAAACTAACCCTTTTCACCGTTTAAAGCAGCGCTATAATGGAGTATGATGCGTGTGTTAAACTTGGTGCCGGAGTTCCGGTCTTTGGCTGTGAAGCTTCCTTCCCTGAGACAAACTACGATACGAAACTCTTTTACCTGTGCTGTGTCTTATTATTAAACCTTTATTTAATCAGATAAAAACCCATTGAGATCAAGACCTATTTCACAAAGGTGACCTCGCCAAGAACAGGCAGCAGCGCACGTCATAAAAACAAAACAACAAGATTAGAATAAGACTTCAGAAATCTATTAAAAAAAAAATATATATATATATATATATATATACATACATATATATACATACATATATATATATATATATATATATATATATATATATATACATATATATATATAAAACATACAGTATAACAGTAAATGGCAATAACTGTTTTAAATAATAATTTAAAACAATGGCAATTTAAGATCTAAAACACAGGCACTGTTGACAAAATATCCTTTGTCGTTTTTTTAAAAGTTTGCAAAAAGCACTCAATGTAACAAGTTCTGTCCGTTTTAATTCAGCTTGCAAGGCGGCAAAACGATAAAAGCTTTCTTGCCCTTTTCTGTTCCCACATGAGGAACATAAAGATGTAAACAGTAGGGGTGGGTGATATGGCTCAAATATAATATCATGAAATTTCAGAGCATTCTGACGATAACGATAAATTTCGTGATATAACAAAAAAAAACAGAAATCATAGTTATTTATTTGACAAAATTAACTTAACATGTTGCTTTGCAGTATTATATAAATAAAAAACAACAAAGGGTAATTTTACTGAAATTACTTTATTTAGTAAAGTATTCCGTCTCCAAGTATAAAAATAAAAATGATGTTATTTAGATTGAAAAAGTCTGCACAAAATATAGATCAACAAAATCACCACAAAAACTAAAGTACATGTGTGGTTTCCTAAAACAACTAAATAAAATGAATCTTTAAATCTGTTGAGCATAAATGTAACCTACAACAAAATATATGTTGTCTTTAAATGAACTATAACTTCCAGAACTTGTAACAAGGTGTCCAGCTGACCCTGAAGCTTGTTGGTGTTTCAGCTTCCTCTGTTCGTGCAGGAATGATTCATTTCTCTGACTGATCTGTCTTTGATCACCTGCCTCATGGTCCATGGACCGACTGTGGAACTCAAGAGACAGTAGACTATATGCCACGGGTGGCGGTGACGTACCTCCATTAAAATACAACCCACGTCCGCCACTTCCGGGTCCCATCCACAGCTGTTGTTGTTAGCGTTAGCTCCTAGTAGCAGACCATGACAACGACCCGAAACGGGAAGCGGCTGCAAGCTACTGGCACTACAAGCGAGTTCCGTTGTGTCCACCAACCGGTGGGTACAGCTGTTCTGTTCCCCCGCTGAGGGGGGTTAGGGCGACAATGGATCGCGGCTATCCGAAGGGGAAACGTTGCTATAGATTTATATAGATTTATATGTGTATAGAGTTATTATTGGTGTGTATGTAGATGTTTTATTAATTGTATTTACTCATTTATGTTTGTGTCATTTCTGCTAACCGGAAGTGCGCCGCCCGGGTAATAAATGCAAAACTGCTAGAACGGGAGTCCGTGACATATAGTCTGTTGAGCTGCGCATGTTTGTCCCAACAGTTTAGAGTGGGGGAGACGCAGCCCGCACCAGTAGCCCAGAGCGGGGTGGGGGAGAGAGACAGTTGAGCTGTCTACCTGCAGTTTAGAGCTGGATGGAAAGACAGCTGATACGCGCTAGAGCTGGGCCATATCATATCCAGTGTTTCCCCTACATAACCTGCCATGGCGGGGTGGGGGGACGGGACGGACAGAGACACGCCCTGAGCTGCGCAGACGTTGTTGCGGTTTCTTGGGCTTGTTTTGAAAGTAACTTAGATTATCATACCCACCACTGCACCCTGTATTCACTGGTTAACTGGACATCATTAACTTCACACAGACTCTTCCACTGGTACATTTTCATCTTTAAATCACTTCTTGGTCTGCTGCCCTCATACATCTCCTCCTACATGTCTTTACGTGAGTGCAGCTACAGTGTGCGCTCTCAGGACATGATTACCTGCAGTGTTCCATCAGTGAGGACTGAACTTGGAAAAAGGGCCTTCTCCTACTCCGCTCCTGCTTCATGGAATATCTTACAAAAAGATCTGAAGCTCTCGACCTTGACTTCTCTAAATGGTTTTCAGAATCTGTTGGAATCCTGGCAAAAACCAATGCAGATTTGTTCCTGTCTTTGATTTTATACGTCTACCTTATAATGTTTTGCTAGTTTTTTGATACTTTGTTAAAAAAAAAAAAAACTTTCTTTTGTTTTTTCTCTCTTTTGTTTTCTATTGTTTATTGTTTGTTTGTTTATTGTTTAAGGAAATTCTACCACTGCTGTTCATTGTTCTTTAGTTTTAGCAGGTCGCTTTCGTAAATGAGCCCATGAGGTTCAAAAGATTTACCTGACTAAATAAAGGTTGAATGAATAAGGAAACGTGAAGGATTTATCTCCATCTGTGGACGGAGCTGACCGCAGCCCCCTCCTCTAACCAGCTAAATAAAGGTTTAATTAAAATAACACACGGCCTAAAAAAAGTCCAGGCTCAACACGGACCAGAACCAGAACTTTGTTACCGTGAGTGTTATTGTGTGGAGGCTACGCTACATGCTAAGCTAACCACCGTAGTAGACGCAAAAAAAAACAAAAAACAGCTCCAACACACAGACAGTATACTCTAACATTGTTCTATATTGTTTTACAAATTGATTTACCGGTATATAGAATATTTTGTTTACCGGACAAAAGGTGATCGGAGCACGACGTCTTATAGAGCAGATCCTAGCCTTGCTGCCAGAGACAGAGGAGGGGGCTGCGGTCAGCTCCGTCCTCCGATAGAGATAAATCCTTCACGTTTCCTTATTTTGGGGATTAAGTGAAAACTGCACTTTGTCCAAACGTCTACCCAGTTGTAACACCCTATAACCCAGCAAGAAACAACAACAAACAAACAAAAAAACGTGACAAATACACTGCCAGAATACAGAGCTGTAGGGGCGCTCCAGAAGACTCTCTTGACGTACGTCACAGACGACGTATGCGGAAATACCAGGATTTCCTGAGGCGACACACGGTGCCAAATTTAAAATCAATTTTAAAGCAAAATTTAATATATTTCTCATTTTGCTATTAAAAACGAACATAGTTGAATGATACAAGATATATATCTTGTAACATTTTATGCAAAGTAGAAAGATGATGTCAGTGGACCTTTAAAGTGTCTGTGACATCTTTTATCTTTGCATATACAGGTGACATCTTTTATCTTTGCATATACAAGTGGTCCCCGACATACAAACACATCGACTTACGAGGTTCCGGACTTACGAGCTGACTAACGAACAGTAAAGTTGTACAGAACATACAGAAAATACAGCACTGGTATGTGTTTTTAGATGAAAGTGTGTAAGCTAACCATTTGTAAACAAAGTTCTGTGCATGTTTATGAACTAGTATGTACGTTTGTGTTGAAAAACGGGTGTTCGTAGTAGCGCTATTATACATTTTCCGACTTACGACCGAAAATCCGGACTTACAAGCGACACTTGTTTCGGGTTCCGACATACGAGATTTCGTGTTACGAGCACCTCGTAGGAACGGAACTCGCTCGTAAGTCGGGGACCAACTGTACAGTAGTGACACAACATAAATATCTTGTATCATTCAACTATGTTCGTTTTAGCAAACAAAATGATGTATTAATGAAAATTCCTTTCAAAGTGAGTTTAAAATTAAAATGTTTTCAGCCTGATCGAAGAAGAAAGCTGTCCCTGGAAGCGACACAGAGAGTAAAAATCTTTCAGCTTTTGGTTGTAAATGTATTTTAGCCTCTAGAAAAAGTTGTTAAAATCATCCATCCATCCGTAGGCTCACTTTCTCACCTAGGGACAATTTAGAATTACCAGTCAGTCTAACATGCATGTTTTTAGTCTGTGGGAGGAAACTGGAATACCCGGAGAAAACCCACGCATGCATGGAGAGAACATGCAAAATCCACCCAGAAAGGCCCCCAGACTGGGATTTGAACCAGGGCGACCTGTTTGCTGAGAGGCAACAGCTCTACCAACTGATCCACCGTGCTGCTCTATTCTTTAAAAAAACGTATTATTTTTGTTTAATTTCCATGTTTGACAAAGAGTTCTGGTTTGTATGTTTTATGGAGCAGCATATAATGCAGGTGTAGACAACATGCAACGTGGGGGCCAAATTGGCTTATGCTTTT
>JBBPBX010032323.1:0-23473 GCA_038048925.1 Garcialebias charrua | reverse complement strand
AGAGCGCAGGATGCTCTATCTTTCTCCGCTTACCACCACAGTCCCTTTTTTCTTTCTTTTTTTTCACCTTTTCTTGCAGATGACCTGCATGTGGATGAGGGAATGAAAAAGAAAGGGACTGAGTGGGTGAGATAAAAAAAAAAGTCTATATGAATTGTGCATTTAAAAGACTTTCTCTCCTGTGGCAGTGACCGTCTTCTACCTTCTTTTCCTTCATTTTGCAGTTTAATATTTTCTCATCCAGCCATCCTTTCATGTCAACTCTCATTTCTTATCTATATTTCTCCATTTTTTTCTCCCATATTGGTTGTTGGTCTAAAATTAATGGTCACTTAAAATGTGAGTGGTCACTGAGTTCGGTCATATACATTATTTTAAAGAGAGTGAAACATGAATTATGTTTGATTCAATCATGCCTTTAATTAAAGTGATTTTCCAGATCGTTTGAAATATGGTTCTGTGGAAATGTTATGAACAATTACTATCTTAACTGTTATAGATAGCTCCTTGATCAACCTTGGTTCAAAGAAAAAAAGTTCATTTTTGACAGGCTAATGGCTATTCTGACTGCAGCTAGCTGCAGCACTTCTGAAGCAGTCTGGGGCTTTTCTGCTTGAACAATATATTTTTTTAACATGACTAATTTTAGGACGATTGATTGGCTTTGCTTTGACTGACTGAACATGCTAATGGCTAGTATGAGAAAGGACCACTGGCTGCACTGAAAATGCTACAGCTAGCTGCTGCTGCAACTGCTATTTGCCTTTGTAAAGAACTACAGTATTCAAAGGTGTGGAAAAATACTGTATGCATGAACTACTATTAACTTTCTGAAAGTAGTCGTTTTAAGTTAGCAGCAATTCATTTTCAAAGTCAAAGTGAAAGTCAAAGTTTCTTCATGTAGTACATGTGGTGGAATGAAATTGTGTACACAGGGTCCCAGTTACATCCAACAAAAGTATAAATTGTAAAAGAAAAACAGAAATAAGATCCAAGACATAAACTAAGAAATACACTAAACTAAGAATACGCTAAGCACTAATAGTACAAAACAATACGCTGAACAACAGCAGCACAAACATGAGTCTGTGTGAGCAGATGAGGATGAATGAATGAATATAGCAGCATGAAATAAATCAGCAGCATGAGATCAGCAGCATGGATAGTCAGCAGCGCATATCAACAATCAAGTGGCATTACAGTTAATTTTTTTCACAGTGATAATCCTGATTAGATATTCATGAGTCTAACAGATTCAGGGTAGAAGCTGTTCCTCAGTCTAGTGGTTCTACACTTAATGCTCCTTAACCTCCTTCCTCAGGGGAGCGGGGCAAAAAGTGTGTGTGCTGGGTGAGTGGAGTCCTTCATAGGGGTGGGCGATATGGCTCAAATATAATATTGTGATATTTCAGAGCATTCTGGTGAAAACGATAAATTTCGTGATATAACAACAACAAAAACTACGGAAGCGTATTGCTGCCACCTGAAGAAATTTTTTTGGGGGGGCTTATGTAGTAATAATGTGATACGTATCAAGTAATTACTTGTTACGTATCACGTAATTACGTGATAATATCACGTTATTACGTGATACGTATCAAGTAATAACGTGATACGTATCAAGTAATTACTTGGTACGTATCAGGTAATTACTTGATACGTATCACGTTATTACTTGATACGTATCAAGTAATTACTTGATAATATCAAGTAATTACTTGATACGTATCACGTAATTACTTGATACGTATCACGTTATTACTTGATACGTATCAAGTAATAACGTGATATTATCACGTAATTACGTGATACGTAACAAGTAATTACTTGATACGTATCACATTATTACTACATAAGCCCCCCAAAAAAATTTTCTCCAGGTGGCAGCAATACGCTTCCGTAAAAAACAAACAGACAGAAATCATAGTTCTAAAAAAGTTAAATCTGGTCCTCTGGACATTCAAAAAAATAAAACAAACAAAATAAAGTAGAAATCATAGTTATTCATTTGACAAAATCAACATGTTGCTTTGCAGTATTATATAAAAAATAAAAAAAATAAAACCAAAGGTTAATTTGACAGAAATTACTTTATTTAGTAAAGTATTCAGTCTCCAAGTTAAAAAATAAAAATTATCCTTCTGTTATTTAGATTGAAAAAGTCTGCACAAAATATAGATAAAAAATAAAATAAATCCAACACAAAAACTAAAGTGCAGGTGCAGTTTCCCAAAATAACTAAATAAAATGAAGCTTAAGATCTGTTGAGCATAAATGTAACATAAAACAAAAAATAAGTTGCCTTTTAAATGAGCTATAACTTCCAAAACTTGACAAGGTGATCAGCTGGCCCTGAAGCTTGTGGTGTTTCAGCTTCTGTTCCTGCAGGAATGATTAATTTCTCTGATGCTCTTGATCACTTGACTCTGTTCTTGGTCCATGGATGGACCGACTGTGGAACTCAAGAGACACTGTTGAGCTGCGCGTGTTTGTACCGGCACTTTAGAGCAGGGGGAGATGCAGCCGAACTGCACCGGCAGTTTAGAGCAGGTTGCGGGGGAGAGAGAGACAGTTGAGCGTGTTGTTTGTTTTTAGCATTTTAGCTAGCTAGTATTGTGCGCAACTAATTAGCGTTACGCCAGTACTGACAGGTGGAGGGGGGGTGCGTAGTTCTGTTCGGTCATTCGGCGCGCACGGTTCTGTTAACGGGGCGGGACGTCCTGACGTATTACATCATGAAATTAGCATATCATGATATCTTTTTTTTTTCCCCGGGCAAGCTTTTTTTAAAACCGGTATTATGATGAACGATATGATTTGGCCCAGCCCTAGTTCTTCTTGATGCAGGTGGCTCTCTTCCTGCATCTGGAGGTGTAGATGTCTGTGATGAAGGGGAGACTGACTCCAACATCTTCTGTGCAGCCTTCACCACTCTCTGCAGAGCTTTTCTTTCTGCAGCTGTGCAGCCTCCATGCCACATGTTGATGCTGGAGCACAGGATGCTCTCCACTGCACACCTGTAGAAGGAGGTGAGGACTGAGCTTCCCAGACCAGCTCGTCTCTGCCTCCTGAGGTCTTGAATGTTGGTCTTGACTTTGCATGGACTAGCTATCCATCCATCCATCCATTTTCTTCCGCTTATCCGGGGTCGGGTCGCGGGGGTAGCAGCCTAAGTAGGGAGGCCCAGACTTCCCTCTCCCCAGCCACTTGGAGCAGCTCCTCTGGGGGAATCCCAAGGCGTTCCCAGGCCAGCCGAGAAACATAGTCCCTCCAGCGTATCCTGGGTCTTCCTCTGGGTCTCCTCCCGGTGGGACATGCCCGGAACACCTCACCAGGGAGGCGTCCAGGAGGCATCCTAACCAGATGCCCGAGCCACCTCAACTGGCTCCTCTCGATGTGGAGAAGCAGCGGCTCTACTCCGAGTCCCTCCCGGATGACCGAGCTTCTCACCCTATCTCTAAGGGAGAGTCCAGACACCCTGCGGAGAAAACTCATTTCAGCCGCTTGTATCCGAGATCTTGTTCTTTCGGTCATAACCCAAAGCTCATGACCATAGATGAGGGTGGGAACGTAGATCGATCGGTAAATTGAGAGCTTTGCCTTTTGACTCAGCTCTCTCTTCACCACGACAGACCGGTACAGCGCCCGCTTCACTGCGGACGCTGCACCTATCCGCCTATCGATCTCACGCTCCAGTTTTCCCTCATTCGTGAACAAGATCCCGAGATACTTAAACTCCTCCACTTGGGTAAGGACCTCCTCCCCGACCCGGAGAGGGCACGCTACCCTTTTCCGGCTCAAGACCATGGCCTCGGATTTGGAGGAACTGATCCTCATCCCGGCCGCATCACATTCAGCTGCAAACCGCTCCAGCGAAAGCTGTAGATCACGAGCTGATGAAGCCAATAGGACCACATCATCTGCAAAAAACAGAGAAGCGATTCTAAGGCCACCAAAACGGATCCTCTCAACACCTTGGCTGCGCCTAGAAATTCTGTCCATAAAAGTTATAAACAGAATCGGTGACAAAGGGCAACCTTGGCGGAGTCCAACTCTCACCGGAAACGAGCCTGACTTACTGCCAGCGATGCGGACCAAGCTCTGACACCGGTCGTACAGGGACCTAACAGCCCATATCAAAGGGCCTGGTACCCCATACTCCCGGAGTACCCGCCACAGAACCCCCCGAGGGACGCGGTCGAATGCCTTTTCCAAGTCTACAAAGCACATGTAAACTGGTTGGGCAAACTCCCACGCACCCTCCAGGACCCTGTTGAGGGTGTAGAGCTGGTCTAGTGTTCCACGACCAGGACGAAAACCACACTGCTCCTCCTGAATCCGAGGTTCGACTATCCGACGGACCCTCCTCTCCAGAACCCCTGAATAGACCTTACCAGGGAGGCTTAAGAGTGTGATCCCTCTATAGTTGGAACACACCCTACGGTCCCCCTTTTTGAATAGGGGAACCACCACCCCAGTCTGCCAATCCAAGGGAACTGCCCCCGATGTCCACGCGATATTGCAGAGTCGCGTAAGCCAACACAACCCCACAACATCCAGAGCCCTAAGGAACTCAGGACGAATCTCATCCACCCCCGGAGCCTTGCCACCGCGGAGCTTTTTAACCACCTCGGCGACCTCAGCACCAGAGATTGGAGAGCCCGACCCAAAGTCCCCAGGCTCCGCTTCCTCAGTGGAAGACGTGCCAGTAGGATTGAGGAGGTCTTCGAAGTATTCCGCCCACCGACTCACAACATCCCGAGTTGAGGTCAACAGCACGCCATCCCCACCATAAATGGTGTTGGTCGCGTACCGCTTTCCCCCCCTGAGACGCCGGATGGTGGACCAGAATCGCCTCGAAGCCGTACGGAAGTCATTCTCCATGGCCTCTCCGAACTCCTCCCACGCCCGAGTTTTTGCCTCAGCAACCACCCGAGCCGCATGCCGCTTGGACTGCCGGTACCTATCAGCTGCTTCCGGGGTCCCACAGGCCAAAAAGGCCCAATAGGACTCCTTCTTCAGCTTGACAGCATCCCTCACCGCCGGTGTCCACCACCGGGTTCGAGGGTTGCCACCACGACAGGCACCAACAACCTTGCGGCCACAACTCCGATAAGCTGCCTCGACAATAGAGGCGCGAAACATGGCCCACTCGGGCTCAATGTCCCCCGCCTCCCTCGGAACGTGTTCAAAGCTCTCCCGGAGGTGGGAGTTAAAGCTCCGTCTTACGGGAGACTCTGCCAGACGTTCCCAGCAGACCCTCACAATACGTTTGGGTCTGCCAGGTCTGACCGGCATCCTCCCCCACCATCGGAGCCAACTCACCACCAGGTAGTGGTCAGTTGACAGCTCCGCCCCTCTCTTCACCCGAGTGTCCAGGACATGCGGCCGCAGATCAGATGAGACGACAACAAAGTCGATCATTGAACTACGACCTAGGGTGTCCTGGTGCCAAGAGCACATATGGACACCCTTATGCCTGAACATGGTGTTCGTTATGGACAATCCATGACGAGCACAGAAGTCCAACAACAGAACACCACTCGGGTTCAGATCAGGGGGGCCGTTCCTCCCAACCACACCCCTCCAGGTCTCACTGTCATTGCCCACGTGAGCGTTGAAGTCCCCCAGCAGAACAAGGGAGTCCCCAGGAGGCGCACCCTCCAATACCCCCTCCAAGGACTCCAAAAAGGGTGGGTAATCTGCGCTGCCGTTCGGCGCATAGGCACAAACAACAGTCAGAGCCCGTCCCCCCACACGTAGGCGAAGGGAGGCTACCCTCTCGTTCACCGGGGTGAACCCCAACGTACAGGCACCAAGATGGGGGGCAACAAGTATGCCCACTCCTGCTCGGCGCCTCTCACCAGGGGCAACTCCAGAGTGGAAGAGTGTCCAACCCCTCTCAAGGAAACTGGTTCCAGAGCCAGAGCCATGCGTTGAGGTGAGTCCGACTATTTCTAGTCGGAACCTCTCAACCTCACACACTAGCTCAGGCTCCTTCCCCACCAGAGAGGTGACATTCCATGTCCCAATGGCCAGCTTCTGTAGCCGAGGATCAGACCGCCAGGGTCCCCGCCCTCGGCCACCACCCATTCCACAATGCACCCGACCCCTTTGGCCCCTCCCACAGGTGGTGAGCCCATGGGAAGGGGGACCCACGTCTCCTCTTCGGGCTGTGCCCGGCCGAGCTCCATGGGTGAAAGCCCGGCCACCAGGCGCTCGCCAACGTGCCCCTCCTCCGGGCCTGGCTCCAGAGTGGGGCCCCGGTGACCCGCGTCCGGGCGAGGGAACATTGTTTCCATTTATATTATTCATCATAAGGGGTCTTGTGGGCTGCGCTTTGTCTCGTCCCTCACCTAAGACCTGTCTGCCTTGGGTGACTGGACTAGCTAATGGATTGTTAATCTTGCCCAAATTAAACGTATATTGCTCCAAACTGTATTTTTAAAGAGCTATCTACAACAGAAAATAAATTAATTGCTGACAGCTTTTTCCACAGAACCCCATGTTAAACGATATAAACTGAGCCTTTAAGCTTCTAGTTTATTTTGGGCTCACTGTCAAGGAGAAAAAATAGAAGAAAGAATTAAGTAAAGTAAAACAATTGCCTATCTGTTTATCTCAGATTTAATTCTGCCAATACTGTACAGTAGTCTTATAGGTCTGACCATTTTGATAACTGCAGACCTGCACATTCACAAATTTACTCAATTATCTAATGCTCATAATCTGAGGTTAAATATTAAAGACAGAGGTAAAACTATAAATTGAAATAAAAAGCAGCTGATAACTTGTGCAAATTTATCTTTGATTCAATATTTTCCTTTGGCCTTAAGGATCACAAGCTAATAATGTGTGAGTGTGTGTATGTGTATTTGATTACCTGTGTAAAAATGCACATATATGTGTAATATGTGCATTTTTACACAGGTAATCAAATACACATACACACACACATTATTATTACATGTACAACCATACACCCGTGTCCATTTTACCCAAGGGATAAATGATGATAATAAATGGTTGTGTTTGGCCAAAGGGTGTGAATATCATCTGAGTTCAGCACAGACATGAATGTGAAACCAGTCTGTGTGTGGGTGTGTGTGTAAATGTGTGATTACTGTGGCAGGGTTGTGTGCCGCCTGTCGTTTTAGAAGCAATTATTGTGCAGTGACCAATCCACTGCACAACTTTAACATTTTCAGTTTCCCATAAACTCAAACAAATGCAAAATTTTAAAAGATAACAAATACTGAACATCCCAGCACATCCTCTAAATTTCCCCGCTCTCAGTGCCCACCCTCCCTCGTTTATTTTTGGATCCTTTCCTAATCTCTCTGCAGTGTACAGGTAGAGTATGTCTTTCTTCCTGTGGCAACACATCCTGTGACTCTGTAAACAAGTCTTAGTTTAAAATTCACTATATTTAATCCCCCCCACCCCCCTTTGTCAGCTTCTCCTTCGCAAAGAAAAAATAATAATCCGCCTTCGTCCAAGCGTGCAGCGTGAAACAACCCCTCCCGCAAAATCCTGACATCAGCCCATCTCAGTCCACAAGCTTCTCGAAGGTGTTCAGACAAGTGTGCATGCAAGGATCATCTGAGCACAGACTCACATGCAAACACAGATTTAGTCACACACCTGCATGTATGAAAGATTATGCACAATCACAGCACACATGCACCCACACTAATCCCCTCCATGAGCTTTTCCAGCAACCTTGGAGCCCAGCTTTCCCCCTTGAAGGGTTCTCATTTCCCCCTTTCAGCCTCTCCACTCTGGGCATTTGTCCCTATAGGTGGAAACCTCTGGGAAGAGCTCAGAGTATGAATGTCAGTGTTAGTGTCTCCTTTTTTCTGCTGTTATAAAAATGAAGCTGGTCCTGCTCCTTGGAGTGTCTTCTGTTAAAATAACACATTTTATTCAGTTTGTATGGCAAAACATGCTCACTCACCAATTTCCTTGTTTGTGTTAAAGATTTAAATAGCTGGTAACGTTTAGGAGAGACTTCACATTTTAAGATTCCAGGGTTAATCAAAAGAAAATGATTTTTTAAGGGGAAAATATAATATTTACATATCATATATATATTTTTTATTTATTTATTTAATTAATAGCAGCTTCACAACCGTTAAAGCATGCCATTTTCATACATTTCTGATGCTTGTCCTGACTTGTTATTTTTTTGTGTACCAGTTAGAAGAATTCAGTCATCTGCGGTCTGACCGTGCAACATTTTACAAGACAAGGCTTCAATTTGCTGCTTTTTTGGTGGCGCTCTGCTCTCTGTGTCCTGCATAATCAAAGGTGCCCATGTGTTTAAGCCTCTAAGGAACCTTTTCACATACTGAACGTCCCACAAGGCCACCACAGACATTCAAGTCTCTGAACAGCTTCTCTCTGTCAAACCGTTGACCTGAGACTAAAGGCTAAAGACTATCATGCGAATAACTTTGCCCCACCTTTTCCCAAAGAGCCTGCCAAAGTAATATCTTACTTCCCTCTGTTAGGAAATTAGAGCTGCTGTCTTTTTTGAACTTGATTTATTTAATTTTCATATTAAATCATTTAATTAGAGTGATTGATGCATATTAGATTAAAGAAACAACTGAACAGAAGTTTGAAGGACTGAAACTACTTTTGTCCCCAACGCAGTGTTAAGATTAGGCCTGTCGCATTATTCATTCATTCATTCATTCAACCTTTATTTACAAGTATACAGGCTAGCCTCGTTGAGTCACGGGGACTCATTTACAAGAGGGACCTGTCTCTCTTGTAAAGAGAGACAGAGATTAAACCATAAACCAATTAATCGCATGATAAATGAAAATTATCGACCCCATTTTCATTTATCGGCTTTATCGTTTCTTCGTGTTTCTCTCTTTCTACTAAAAACACTGGATGACAAAAAGCTCGACTCCAGTGCTCTTCAAAATCTGTTCTAACCATCCAAAGTTGCGTTTATGGCTCATTAAAAGCAGCTAAGCTGAGAAGTTAAGCTACGAGCTTAGCTAACAGGCCGACCTCAGGAAAAAAAAAAAACTCTGTCTTGTCAAAGCTCCAAAATTCACGGTTGAAACCCGTGCCTTCGTCTAAAAAGTTGTTTTTCTCTGCAAAAAGAAGCTGAAAACTTGTTTACTGATTTTTTTTTATTAAAAGCTTTCTGTGAAAAATGCTATGCTAAAGAGCTCAAACCACACAGAGCGTCCGCCATTTTGAGAAACGTGAAACAGNCTACTGTAAGTATTTCAAACTAGTAATACAGTACAAGCTAACATGCACATAGTTATATATATATATATATATATATATATATATATATATATATATATATATATATATATATATATATACACTACACATAATCAACATTACACAGGTTGTGTGACAGGTTATTGCACAAGTAGTGACATTGAGATTGAATTATTAGTTATTACCAGTTGTTCAGTGTTATTTATTGATTATTTATCCACACCACCCCGTCAACCAATATCCTGCAGCCCGTTGAGTTCTTCCTGTTCTTAAATGACCTTGACCTTGGATGAAAGCAACGGGACCTTGCTGACCGGTACGGTGTCCATCAGTCCACGGTCAGGCGGATTATCACTGCAACTTTTTATTGACAGTACTCGGCTCAATTAGGACCCGATACCTGAAGAGCAGATGCATAAAAATCTACCTGCAGACTTCAGGACTACTGTACCCTGACACTACAGTCACACTACTTACTACTTGTAAGAAAATAAAATGTTCAAAACATTCTGACTTTGTCTTCTTATTATCACCCAAAAAATGTGTATGTTGATTTAAGACAGGCTTAGAGTTCAGTTTTATTTTAGCCAGTTTATTAAAAACAAATTTGATGATGATGTTACATTACTGTAGAAAACGTTTGAGGCACAAGATTTAAACAGTTTATAGCATTACAGCTTCTGACTTTAAGTCACAGCTTCCTCGACAGCTAATGGAGATTTAAAAACATTAATCAGTCAGACAAAGGTAAGTGATGAAGCAGCTCTTCTGTTCAACCATCCACATGGATCACATGTCCTTCGTCATCAGTGGAGAGTGTTTGGATCCGATCTCGGCTCACAAACATCCAGGCTGGACCAGCTGGCTCCCTCCTCATCATCATCACTACGGTGTCCTGTCCAGTGAAAGAAAACATCTCTTATTAAGAGCTGCTATAAACAGTGAGATTCACAAAACCATATAGCAGACATGTGTTGAATATAAAGAGTTTATATTGTCTGATATTTAACTTCAACTCAAGTTTTGTACACAAACTTGAATTAAAATAATTAAATTAAAATAACTTGTGTTTCTAAATCTGGTCTAAATCTCCTGCCTCCTTGTTTGAAACTGAACTGTCAGGTGGCTTTGACTCAAACAGTGGCTTCTGCTGCTCCTCATGGACTGTAAACACTCAGCCCTGACTTCTCCTGCCTCCTTGTTTGAAACTAACATTTGTGTTAAATCAGAAATGTACAGACAAAACACGTTTACTCAACAATTTAGCAAGGTTAACTATGTTAGCTGTGTTAGCCTACATGATGCAGTTTGGTGAACTGAAAACAAATACAGACTTACCTTCATAGTTATTTATGTAGTTGGACACATAAAGCTTAAATCCTTTGTCTTTCTTAGATGTGCGCTTTAGACAAGGTCTGAATAATTCTGTACACATCCTTGACTGTCGGCAAGTCCTCCAGAGATTGATCGCCATCCTGTGGCTGTGAACCGGAAGTGCGCCGTCTGGCCCAGGAATGCGGAAGTGCCAGAAAGGAAGTCCGTGGCATATAGCCAATTGACCGTGATCATTTTTCTTGCCGTCATGAGGAGAATATGTATCAGAGAGCTTTGGTCAGTGGTGAGATGATCAGGGAACACATCAAGTAAAAAGATGACAGGGTTAAAAGGGATTTGTATCTTCAACAATCTTTCCAACACATCCCGACACCTTTCCAGAAGCCCTGCACCCGAGGGCAATCCCAAAATAAGTGGGTGTGGTCACCCACAAGACCGCATTTTCTCTAACAGTCACTGTTATTCTCATGTCCAGAAAGAAATGTCTTGAATGGAGTTAGAAATTATTATTTTTTGCATTTCCAGTCAAACTCTTTCCAGAGTTGGCTCCCGATTCCCTTGTGACAACCAAAACAAATATTCTCCCAAGATTCATAATCCAAAATGACATCTAGTTCCATTTCCCATTGTTTAATATGTTGAGTTGGGGTGTAACGGTACGCTAAAATCACATTTCGGTTCGGTTCAGTTTCAAGGAGGGCTTGGTTCGGTTAATTTTCGGTACAAAAAAGACAAAATAAAGACTTACAAAACGTTTTTTTTGAAAATATGCCAAGTAAACAATACATTTGTATAAAAATCAATGAAAGCGACCCATTTGGATGATATTTTAAATAAACAGCACTATTTTCTTTACACTAAATAAACTATACTAACAAACAAAAAATCTTAGCAAATACATTAACAGTCAGGACCAGAACAATAAGTAGCAACAGACTCTTTACAATCTAACTACAGGTAATCAAGTTTCAAGTTTTTGTCCAAAAAGTACCAACGTATCTATATTTTCTGCTAAAAGCACAGATCTGGTTACAATGACAATACGACAAGTGACCCTGTGCACATAGGTTTGTCCCACCTCATGTACCACATGTGATGTGAATGACAATAGACACCTTGACCTTGAACATCTCCAGCAGTGGAGAAAACCCGCTCACTAGCAACAGAGATAGAAGGGCACCCTGAAGCTCTTAACTCACAAACCTCTTCTTGGACTGCTCCAAAAGGGACTTGCTAGTTCCCACCTGTCCCTGGAAAAGTTCAGAGTTCAGTCATCACAGACTTCTTAGCTGGAGGTGATCTGGTGAATAATTTCCCTGAAGAGGAACTCAGTGACATCCTCAAGACTGCAAACAACACAAAGAGGTAAAACAAACTGAGTTAATAAGATGATAATGTTAAATCTAAAAAAGTTAATTATTGCATTATTACAAAGTATGATCTAACAATAATAATACAAAATCATTACTTCTTCTTGAACGGTCATCATTTTTGTTATGAGGTGATTGATTCTGTTGTTCATTATCATCAGGGCAGGACTTTAAATCTGGTCCAAGGCTTGTTGACAATCAGTTTTAGCTTTTTCATAAAGTTAGCTACAACTTTTTGGCTGAAGTGTTGACGTGATAGATGTTGTAGGCAGCGGGGCTCAAGAACTTTATTCTTAAAGCCGGCGCATCAACAACATTCGGACGTAGATTCAGAGCTTTAAAAACTTTAAAAACTCCTACATCTTGTGTGTTATTGTGTTATTGTGTGTTATCTTTACACTGGCTCCCGGTTCAGTTCAGGATACAGTTCAAGCTGCTGCTGTTTGTCTTCAAAGCTCTGAATGGACTTGCACCTCTCTACATCTCAGAACTTTTGAAAGCCCATCAGCCCAGCAGAGCTTTACGATCTGCCAGTCAACACCTGCTGGAGGTGCCTCGCTCAAGGTACAAACAATGGGGAGACCGGTCCTTTTCTGTTGCCGGCCCAAAAGCCTGGAACAGTCTCCCCCTTGAGCTGCGTGCCACCTCTGATCTGACTCTGTTCAAAACCAGACTGAAGACCCACTTGTTCAAAAAAGCTTTCAGTGTGTAACTTTTATTACTTTGGTATTTTAGTATGTAGCTTTTTTATTTCCATTGCCTCCTTTTATTGCTGTTGTTTTTTGTTCTATTTTCACTGATTTATTGTACCGGTTTTATATTTTCTGTCCTGTTAAGCACCTTGGTCAATGCAAGGCATTGTAGGAAAGTGCTGTACAAATAAAGTTTATTATTATTATTATTATTGTTATTGCTTTGGAACGCTCTGAATTACATGATAAAGGTTGTTTAAATGCTGCTGTTATCAGTCTTTGCACAAAGCTGCTAGAAGAGACGTTCACGTTCGGATGATGTTATTTCAAGTGCGCTAAAAAATTAGACGTGTTGCCTGCTGCAGATCCAATCCCCGTGAAACAACGTCCACACTCAGCTTTGGATTTGTCCACTTGTCGTTTAACAAGAAAGCTATAATGTTCCCAAACAGGAGCCCATGACAAGATACTAGGCTGCTAATGCGTGCTGCAAGATAAGAGTGCCGTGCTGAAACACACGTTGGATTTTTAGTTCCGCGGTGCATGATTATGCGAGAGATTTCTCCTTAATAAACTTTAATGAGTGAAAAAATAACCGAAACCGGCAACCTTCTCGCTGAGAGGCAGCAACTGTAGAGCTGCTGCCTCTCAGCGAGAAGGTTGCCGGTTCAAATCCCGGTCCGGGGGCCTTTCTGGGTGGAGTTTGCATGTTCTCCCCGTGCATGCGTGGGTTTCCTCCGGGTACTCCGGTTTCCTCCCACAGACCAAAAACATGCACGTTAGGCTGATTGGTGACTCTAAATTGACCCTAGGTGTGAGTGTGAGAGTGGATGGTTGTTTGGTGTGAGTGAGACAGGTCCCTCTTGTAAATGAGTCCCCATGACTCAACGAGGCTAGCCTGTATAAATAAAGGTTGAATGAATGAAAAAAAACGGTATGCACGTGGACCAAACCGAACGTCCATCCAGCCATCCATCTTCTTCCGCTTATCCGGGGTCGGGTCGCGGGGGTAGCAGCCTAAGTAACCAAACGTGACGGACCGAAATGGTTCAATACACCCACGTGTACGTTACACCCCTAAATTGTTGAGTATTGTCTGATACATTCATCACTAGTTTTTTATACATCAAATAGACCTGTTTTTTTCAATGTTCCAGAGTTATCAATTAAAATGATTGTGTTGAGTTTCTAATGTTTAATACTTTTTGTTTTTGTAAATGATTTACACAGTTGCCCAAACTACAATATTGTTAACAATGCAGTGCAATTAACACTTTGACCACCACTTATTCTGTCAAAAGTGTGCTTGTATATGACTTTGCCCACTAGGTACAAGCTGCATCAGTGTTGTAATTGCTATTTAAATGCCAGGGGTTCTCGCATGAAATAAAACATTATGGAGTGCCACCAGACCTTCAATATTCAGATTTGTAAGCAGGCTGTGAAATCCAAAGGTCACTCATTTATGGGATGTGACATTTCCACTGGTGTTTTATGCATTTTGCTTATTACTGCTGCTAACCCATTACAACTTGAACTAATGCAGAAAAAGTAGCTGTAACTTTGGCAATACTATGTGGATGAGCAAGTTGTTAAGCTTTGTTTAATTAACTTGATTTGAAGACTTTGATATAGCCTGCATGCATTGATATATATACATGTGTTTATAAATTATTTTCTAATATATAAATTGCCTGAAGCGGTCCTCTCATTTTTCCCTCTGTCTCTTTGCCTGCAGAGTTTGGACAACTACAAGCAAACAGTTGAAGAGTACAGCCAGGCAGCAGCTAAAACTGAAGCTCGTATACGGTAATTACTGTGAATTAGGTTTTAAGTGTTTTGTTTGTTACAGCAATCCTTCAAATTTATTGTTAGACCTTATGCATTCTTTCTACCTTATTACTTTTCTAAGTCTGTCCTTGGCTAAATTGGTTAACTAAAGACGCATTAACTTTTCTAGTTGAAGTGTTTTTCTAACTCGTAAAAGTCAATGTCAAACATTGTGTCATATTATGTAGACATTCTTTTAATGATTGGTATATAAAAATCACTGTGAGCTCAGTTTACTAGGTGACAGGAAGTAGATGCAGTCAGAGGCAGGAGTGTGAAAAACTATTTGTAATTTTAATAGGCTGTTATTTTGAACAGCACACCTTTTGCAGCTGCCTGGTAAGTTTTATTCACACTGTGGTGTGACTGCGTGACAATTCATTTTTATCACTTTTTATTTCTTCTATTATAATATTGTGACACAGTTCTCAAGTTTGCATGAGTCTGTTGTCTTCTCTGTGCAATTTATAAGATAAATGTTGGTTTAAATCTGTCACAACAAAGGAGTTAAATGCATCTTAAAGCACGTCTGCACATGAATGTTTTTTTTTTTTTGTGAACTTAATCAAGTAATTGGACCCACCAATGATGGATTTTCCATTTCCTTTTTAACCAAATATAAAAAACATTTTATAAACAGAAAAAAAAGGCTGTTTACGGTTTTGAATTATCCAAAATGTTGTTTGCTTTTGTTATTTAACTTGCTCCACATAGAGATTTTTTATAAAGGTATGACTGCACTTTTCAATCAGAGTTAGACAGCTCACCTCCTCCAGACAATACCCTCTGAAACACTGCACTTCATCCAACTCTGCTCTCTAAGTTACAAGTCCATCCAGGTTTGTTTTTCATTGAGGCGTATCATGTTATTTTTTTCTCGTTTCAGCAGAATTCTTTGAACTTTCACTTTTGAAGCACCAGTGGACAGTACAGTATTATTTTCCCTCTAACGGTAGTTGATTTCCTCAGAGTCGGCCCCATCTTCTCCCACACTTGCATAGCTTCAGCTCAGTGGTTTGGCCTGGGGCTTTAATGGCTTCATCCATTGGATCAAAATGATTCTGAGGTTCTCCACCACTGCAATGTCCACTTTAGAGGATACAGTACTGAAGTAAATAGCACTTTGTGGCAGATGCCTTATGATGCTGCGTCTCTTCATATCCTTTCTGTTGCTCCTGATTTTGTTGCTAAGCTAAATGAATTGTTTTGCAAAAAAGAAACGCATGAAAAGAAAGCAAGCCATAAATTGTGATCATGACAGGATATGTTTCTCGTGGGTAGGTTTTGATAGCTTTTTGTGATTTTTATTTTAGATTTATTTCCTTTTTTTTCCCTTTTTTTTCCCTTGTTTTCAGTGGATTTCTGGAATTTCCCAGTGTTTCACAGATTGCTTCTTCCTCAGTCAGTTTCTGCTCCTGCCCTACTCTGTTCCCACTTGCCATTTTACCCAGAAGTCTTCACTCCTCTCATCAGCCCCTGTTCATAAAGTCTCCCAGTTTTCACTTTACCTTCACTCTGGCATTATGTTTGCTTCATGCCATGTCTGGCTCTCCTCTGGTTTTCCTCAACTTTTGTCATTATTATTTTCTAGTTGCTGCCACTCCAGCTAATGAGCTCCCCCCCCCAAGCTTCTCGTTTGTCTGCATTCTTGTGTCCAACCTCTACAACATGTGACAGATCACTTGAATGATGATGAGTCCGTTTTTTAAAAGTAAATATTTTCCGCTGCCAATGCCAAACAGTGTCATTAGTAAGGTTTGTTTACAAATGTTTGTGACATTCAGTCCATTCATAGTCTTTTGACACTCATATCCTTAATATCCTTTTATAATATTAAATTAGATTGAAGAAGTCCTTAGGATGAAGGACGAAACGTCTCGACAAAAGATGAAACCATCCAGATGACCTGACTGAACATTGTTGGATTTCTACCTGGATTGCGGAGCTTGAACTTTGGTATTAAATTAGAAACAACGGAATGTTGTTATTTGCATCCTCACCTGGTTGTAATATTAATAGGTAAACAAAATCCTTCTTCTTTATATGTCAGTCTTTTTCAGGAAAAAGTGTGATTTTTGTAGGAGGTGAAGGCGCTCCAGTGGTGAAAAATTAGTTCAGACATCACCTTTTTTTTCAAGAAGCATATCCGTTTTAGCGAACACTTAGCTGCTGCTGCTGCACTGAGACTGCCAGAGTATAAAACCTGCAAATTTATGCTGCTCCATTACATTGGTTTTCACCTTTTTTATCATTCAATCAGAAGGTCTTTGGGTTTCATTAGCACGTCTTTTCTTCTTCTTTTCTTTTCCAAGCAGTGTTAAATCACAGCAGAGTTAAATAAATAAGTGTAGGTAAAGTTTGAAGTAGCTGTTCCGATACTGATACCTTTTTAGAATAAGTAATAAATAACAAATAATAAATAAACAACAAATATTAGACATGTAGTCAGTAAGAGTTACTTGGGTTTTGTAGAACTTTTTACAAAAATCACCTTTATCTGAACAAATCTGCCTTTTATGAACAACACTATCACTAATATATGTATTTGCAAATAAAGCCCTATTCACTCGGGATTAATTTTACCCATGGACCACATGTAATAAATAAATTACTCCCCAACGTCTGCTTTTTATGTGGCGCATTCGCACGGGATGACCAAAGACTGAGATTTAGCTGAAATTTACAGACATCTTCTGGATATGATGTTAATGCGCTGCAAGTCGCGTTAAGCTCAGATGGGCAACCTGTCATGGGCTGCACGCGTCTGCTGACCTGCCGGTTGAAATGGACTTGCTACCTGTCCAGGGTGTCCCCCACCTCTCGTACAGTGATGGCTGGACATGGGCATCAGTGACTCCCTCTACCCGAAATGTAGAGGGAGTAAATATAACGAATGGATGGATGGATCAATCAGCTGATCACCGGCTGTGCGTGTTTCCGCACATGCTGTCATCTGTGGTTAAGGAAGTAGCAGCATAAGCCGAAGAGAGCAGCGCGTTAATTTAAAATAGCCTTGTTCTGTGTTTTTCCAAATGATTTTGCTTAATAAACTGAAGCAAAAAGCAAAAAAATGCCTAATTATGTATCAGATCCCGCCCATTTCTGTCCAAATCACAGAAGTGGTATTATCACAGGACTTTGGAGTTCAGCAAAATATAGTAGGTAATTTGCGGGGGGATTTTTACTTTACAAATTACTGACATGGCCGATTCGCACAGGATTAACAACGCAGACAATCTCCGTAATTGTTACAAATAGCATGTGGTCCATAGGTAAAAATAATGCCGTAGGAAAAGGGTTTAAGACTGATTGATATCAGCCTAGGCATAAAGTCTCATGGCAACACTCCCACTTTTAAAATGATTCATTTTTATACAAAAAAAAAAAAGATGTAAACCATTTTATTCAATTTAACATGAATAAAAACATTTGCGATTAAATTTGATTTTGTTTAGCAGTTGTTCCACAACAGCATACATAAGAAATACACAACTGTCTCAGAAATGAATGCATAAATCCTACTTTTAGCCTGAGATAAAGTATAGAAGCACATTCTTAGTGCAGGTCCTGGAAAATGAAAAAGTAAGTGCTCGGTCGTTTTGTCGTCTTTGTACTGTGTGATGAGCAGTAACCTCATCCACAATGTCGACACCTTCGAGCACCCGCACTATTGAATTCAGCTGCTTCACAATTCAAGACCCAAATTTTACTCCAAATGGTTGCATTTGCAAATATTTGCTATTTTCCATAGTTGTATGGAAGAGGTGGAAAGATCACTTCAGCACATGTTTGCCGAGCGAATTACATTCAATCCGGTTTCAATGCATTGCTACTATTTTCAAATTGCAAACATGAAAACTTTCACTCCCATTTCCTTTTTTCTGTCTCCCACATATTTTGTATTCAGGCAGTCGTGCTCATCATGTTCCGTCAGCATTTGGACCGTGGTTCATTGTGCAGTGGTCATGCTGCCATTTCACACCACACTGACCATCTAGTAATTATTCTATATACACACTAAGGGAAATCCGTCTACAAGTTATTCAGCTAAAAGTATACATTTTTCGTGTCTTTGTGTGGCTCTCTTAGTTCTGTGTAGATAAATGGTATTGTATTTTTTTCAAAAAAGTACATTTTACCTAATGTTCAGCCATTTTTAGATGCATTTGTCTTTTTTTTCTACCACATAGCCGCATTAACATGCACAAACAGATTAGATCTCTGCAGATACACTTTCTGTTTGTTTTCATGCTACTGTATATTTTGTGTCAAAGCCCTCTGAAATGTTGCGTTAAAACCCCCTGGGTTAACCTTGGTCATTTCCTCTCCTTTCCTACACTTCACGAGTTACACTTAAGAAATCATTATCGTCCTATGGAGACATAGTGGCCAGTGTTCTTGCTGTAAGGTGTTTAGAAGAGTTCATCCATTAGTTTTGCCTTTGGGTATCTTAACTAACTCATATTCCCCAAAAAGCACCTTACTGTAGTGGAGCACAACACTGCAGCAGTGCTTACCTTAGGATCTAGACATATACTAATCCTCTTAAAAAACCTTGTTGCTCTCATGTGTTTGCAAAGACAGAACCTAAGTGAACCTCAAGTGGATGTCTGTTCAAAGAGTCATCGTAAAGTGACTGCTGCCATCCTGCAGTTTAAAGCCTACTTTCTGCAAAAGTGTGTATGTTCTACTTTATTTTTTATTTTGCGTGTGTGTGTGTGTGTTTGTGTGTGTGTGTGTGTGTGTGTGTGTGTGCGCGCACCATGCCCAATTAGTGAAACAGAGAGGTAAAGCTTACTGTAAGGATCTTTGCCCTTCAGAGTACAGTTGCCTGCTAGCTTGAAGGTGCCTAAACAAATACTTAAATAATCCCTTCAAGCTAACACCACAGTTTTACTAATTTGTTTATTTAGATGGGTGAGAGTTGAGACAAGGCTGTTGTGGCATGCCAACCTCAGAGTCTACAGTTGTCTTTAGTTGTACAGTATCTGGTTAGATTGGGTCCCACTGCATAACTGTGGGTTTCAAAAGCAGCCAATGTATTCATATTTATATGGTGATCCTACTGTATTTTACCTCAGATTTAAAACGTAAATATCTCTATGTTAGGGCTGAACAATTAATTATATTTGCAATGATATCACAATATGATAAAACAAGATTTTCTAATCGCAAAGGCTGCAATTTGACTGGTCACGTGACTTGTGATTGAGTGGAGCAAAACAGAACAGGGAGCGAGCGGGAGAAGTCAACACTGTGCTTTGACCGGTCGCACAATGACGTCAGGCTCGACAGAACCTGATACTGTACATCTGAAAGTTTGGTACCAAAGAGGAGCAACACATCGGTTGTTTGGAAATATTTTGGCTATAAAAAAGAAGACGCTGTGCAATGATGTATTGTGCAGAAGCTGCCTTGCTGCTGTTGCTACCTTTCAAGGTAACACCACAAATCTTTTATCAACACTTAAAAAAAACACCACAAAGCCATTTACGACAGTTGCATGGCTAGAATGCTAATGGTTAGTGTTTCATCTTTAAAGCCCAACACCCACCATGTTTTCAAATTGCATCGCCATTAATATTTATTAGATTATTTAAAAATAATACAGGAGCGTTTACTTATATTGTGGAGAAATAACACTAAATGTGTTATTTCATGATTTATAGCAGATTTTAGCATGCAGCTCCGGGAAAATCTGCCCCTCTCCATATATGGGCATTCACAAGGGCATTCACGTCACCAAAGTGACGCCTTGGAGTTACAGGCGAGCGAGGAAAAGAAAAAGGAAGCATTTTTAAATATTCCCTAAAGCTGCCTGTTGATTAATCCTGCTGTCGCTCACTCATATTCTGAGCGAGCATCCACTTAGACATACTAGTTTAATTCGTTTGATCGCGACAAATTCATTCATTTCCGCATCGACTTTTTATTCTCTCCCCCCGTGACCAGAAAGGCAGCCAGCCGCTCAGCTGAGCTCTGCGCGCGCGCGTGCTTCCCGACCCGTGCTCCCCGCAACAAGGCTGACGAGAGCAAATACAGTACATACACTCGAGGGAGCAAATTACACCGGCACGAGGAACTTCAAAGGTGACCAGCGGAACGAGGAGCCAGAGACGCGCGCGGCTCGCGGCTCGCTCCTCAGGGGCAGAATGAATGAGAGCAGCAAAAGGTCCGCAGCGGTGTTATAAAATAAATAATAAATAAAATCAGAGCGCTGGTCCATATACACACAAATGCACCAGGAAATATGCAGGAAATATGCAGTTTTAACTACCACTCTCTCTCATAAACCTCCATGGAAACTCACTCCTACCTTCTGCCTTCTGGGTGGAGATCATGTAACAAAAGGCATGACCCTTCGGGACTCTTCGGCCAGGTTTCCGGATTCATTCGGGAGTGTTTTTTTTTTTTTTTTTTTTAACCCTCGCCTGGCCCAAATGCAAAAATGAAAATAGACCTAATAATAAATTACAGTAATTGTACAATATGGTGAATTGTTAGTGTCATGGTGGGTGTTGTCCTTTAAGTAAGAAAAGTACCAGCCGACAGGGATCACTGACCGAACTGCTCGAAGGTATTATTCCATATGAACATAATTTAAAACGGCACTTGGAAATAACTCGAGCAATAACGAAGTTCATAGTGAAAGGCATGATGCTCTATAATGATCATGATGAGGATGGATGGAATAAGGAATCATGTGACTGCTATGACTGAAAGCAATGAAGAGCTGATTTGACTGTACAATATAATGATTAGTTTTATTAATTATATTTTGTTTATACCATTTGTTACTCTTATTTTGTATCTACTTGGTTCAGTTTTGCTCTCACACCAGGTTTCAGTTTATTATTAACCACGCCTGTCTGATGTTACTTATTGCCTCTCTCTGTAGTCATAGTTTTTAGTTTTGCTTTGTGGTGTTTTGTGTGTGTGTATGCGTGTGTGTGTGTGTGTGTGTGTGTCTTTAGATTGAGTTTAGTTTTGTGACTGCTTTGCAACAAACCATCGTTTGTTTCACACTTTTTGTTCAAGATTATCTGCCTTTGCAGGTCCTTCCATTATTAAAATAACATTTCAATTATTTGCATCCTCTTTTCAACCCATAATGATTTGGTTGGCATTTTGGTCCTTATTAGTGCTTGTATTTCAGGTAAAACCCGATTCTTCCTGGCTGTGTAACATGGAGGTACTATAGGTTGTATATTATGCAACACACCCCATGAAAGATTAAATATAAACTTAGTATACTAACAGTGTACTTTTAGTCAGAAATCACGAGTTGTACAAATAAAAAGTTTTGTGCAGAATGATTTTGAATGTAAAATATATTAAATAAATGTACAATAGACCCGTTTAACTGTATAAAAACTCTACATGGAAAAACACAAAATGAAGATTAAAGCTTTTGCCAAAGATTGTCACCAATAGAAGCTCCTGATCCTTCCAAACTTTAGTGCGTTATCCAACTTCAAGTTTTTCTGTGTTGAACAGCTATCAGCGATGAGACAATCACATGTGCACGCCTTATCTTGTTCCTGTCTGTCACCTGTTTTAATGAAACACTGCCCTTATCCTCTCCAGTCTTTCTCTTCTTCTGTCCCCACAGAGTGTGGTTGGTGAGAATGTCAATCTGGTGAACTGAGCACAAATTTCTATCCTACAATTACATCTACTTTTAGATTTTTGTGGTAAATTGTACGTAAATGGACTGTACTTGCAGTATTGTAATGCCTTTCTATCTTATCAAGCTACTCAAGGTGCTTTACACTACAGTCTGTGTCCTCATTTATCCATTCATACATCACTCTACTAGACCTATACAAAGCTCATTGAACAAATCATTCTAAAGAATAATCAGTGCTTTATCACATTCATACACTGATCAGACACACATCAGAGGCAATGAGGGGTTCAGTGTCTTGCCCAGGGACACTGGCATTTGACTGCTGGTGGATTCGAACCCCCAACTCTTGCATTGGAGGACGACTGCTCTAACCACTCAGCCACAGCTGCCCCAATTTTTAATCCAGATAGAAGCTTGTAGTGCTCAAATGTTATTCTTATTTGAGATAGAGCTGTACTTCTGTGAAGGGGAGATAAAATTTAGAGTTTGCAGGTGCATGTCGTTACATTTAAGTACGTGAGCTTAGGATTTGAGTTTGTGCCATAATTTAGCAAAAGTAGATTAAGTTATGGTTTTGATTTCCAAAATTACCTTGCTACTGAATTACGTCAGTCGTCAGACACTTTTTATGGTTTATAAACTTATTCAGGGAATTTAAATTTATGCGAGTGGTGTATATGAGATTTCTGCCATATGAAATATGAATGTTATAGCATTCATTTTAATAAAAAGTCACAAAGCCTCTTACGATACAGGATGCATGTTTCGGTGTTTCTTTTGATCTTACCCCAACCATGACATCTTTGATCCTCTCCTTTCTTCCTCTCCATTCAGCCTATTATTAAAAACCAAAGTACAATGCCTCTGCTTCCGCTTTAAAGCTTCCAAAATCCTCGTCATCATACATTAATAAGCACTGCGACGCATACACACAAACAATGCCATCTCAGACATGGAGAATAATAAAATGCTACGCCTCTTCAATCTTTTCTCTTGCTTCTTATTGCTTTATTCCCTTGTGTTATGCATCGGAACAAGTCAGAGCTTGAGTTTTCTTTATAAAAACCACACACTACCAAGGTGTGACGGAAAACAATGAGAGGCTAACGATATCAGCCTAATCTTCCTCTCACCACTCCGCACGCATCTTTCACAACACATCACTGGCAGAAAGCAATTTGAGTGTTGTTTTGCTTCTTTTCCTCTGCGAAAGTTAGCTATCAAACTAGCTGGGGCGACTAATGTTTTCTAATAGAAGCTCACCTTTAATTTCACTCAAACGAGGCAGTTGGTGCAGATTAGCAGAGGCAATTTTCTGCTTCAGATTCCATTATTAAAACACTCCTGCTATCAGAAAGTTT